>JAVTVY010012876.1:0-58614 GCA_036873755.1 Hanleya hanleyi
CTGTCTAGCTGATGACAGAAGGTTTCTTGGAAGGTATGAGAACAAACTGTCTGCCTGCATGTGACGAAAGGTTGCTTGGAATGTATGGGAACAGAAACTGTCTAGCTGATGACAGAAGGTTTCTTGGAAGGTACGAGAACAGAAACTGTCTGTCTGGTGACAGGAGGAGGTTTCTTCTAATGTATGAGCACAGAAACTGTGTGGTTGATGACAGAATACTGTTTCTTGGCAGGTATGAGAACAGAAACCATCTGGCTGGTGACAGAAGGAAGTTTCAGGAAGGTATGAGAACAGAAACTGTCTGGCTGGTGATAGAAGTTTTCTTGGAAGGTACGAGAATAGAAACTGTCTACCTCATGAAAGAAGAACATTTATTGGAAGGTATGAGAACATAAATTGTCTGGCTGGTGACAGAAGTAGTTTTCTTGAAGGTATGAGAACAGAAAATGTCAGGCTGGTGACAGAAGAAGGTTTCTTCAGAAGTATGACAACAGAAACTGTCTGCCTGGTGACAGTAGAAGGTTACTTCGAAGGTATGGGAACAGAAACCAATGAGATTTCTTGAGAAGTATGAGAGCAGAAACCTTCTGGCTCAGGCGACATAAGAAGATATCTTGAAAGGCATGGGAAAAATATGAAGCTGCGCATCTGAAAACCCCTCGGCTCTGGGCGCCAGCCATTCATAATGTTTTCTATATGAACCAAGATTTCAGGAACACCAAGCAGTCAAGTGACAAATATAGGCCTACAGATTCTGAAAATTTTTGCAACTAGAAATGGCCTCTAAGGTTTCCATCCAATCAGAGAAACTGGTATTCATTACGCAAGTCTCTTGATGCATCAATGACAGAGATAGAGATCAATAATGATTTTGCATAAATTAAAGATGGCCACCCATCCTTCACGCCACTCAGAGGAACTGATGTGGTTATATTCATTGCAAGTCTCTTGATACATCGATGCTGTATACCAAGTTTCATATAGAACACTGAAATGGTATCAAAGATATACATCATTAAAGATTTTGCATAAATTAAAGGTGGCCACCAAAGTTTCCGCCCAATCAGACAAAATCAGAACTGTCATTTATCGTAAGTCTATTGATGCATCGATGATGTATACCAAATTTTACATCGAGCACTTTAACGGTATCAGAGATAGAGATCATTAATCAGTAATGATTTCGCATAAATTAAAGATGGTCGCCCATCCTTTCGCCACTCAGAGGAACTGATGTGGTTATTCATTGCAGGTCTCTTGATACATCGATGCTGTATACCAAGTTTCATATAGAACACTTGAATGGTATATATCAGTAAAGATTTTACATAAATTAAAGATGGCCGCCAAGGTTTCCACCGAATCAGGGAAACTGGTTTGGTCATTCCTTTGAAGTTTCTTGAGTGAGTAGGATTTAACGTCGTTTTCAACATTGTTTCAGTCATATCACGACGGTGCCTACATTCTGGACACTAATCAGCCCCAGTCAGTACAGCACTCGGTCACCCATCCAAGTATTGACCGAGCTCAACGCTGCTTAACTTCAGTGATCTGACGAGAACCGGTGTGCCCAACGTGATGCGCCGTACCTGAAGTTTCTTGGTGCATGTTTCACACTGAACAGTGAAATGGTACCGGAGATACACAAGGTTAATGGTTTCAAATAAATTAAATATGGCCGCCAAAGTTTCCAACCAATTGGGTCCAGATTCAATAGGGTTCTGGGTCATGAGCATGGATGTGCAGTGCAAGTTTGGTGTGCCTAGGGTAAGTCGTTCTAAAGATATCTTGGTAACGAGAAAGCTGTGATGGTTTCGCATAAATTAAAGAGGGCCGCCAAAGTTTCCAACCAATCGGCTCCAGATTCAATAGGGTTCTGGGTCACGAGCATATGGATGTGCACTGCAAGTTTGGTGTGCCTAGGGTAAGTCAATCTAAAGATAGCTTGGTAACGAGAAAGGTGTGACGGACAGACGGGCAGACAGACGGACAGACGGACGGACGTACATGACGACGACAATACCCTTCGGCCAAATTTGGCTGAGGGGTAAAAAACTGTCTGCCTGGTGACAGAAGGCTTCTTGAAATGTATGTGAACAGAAACTGTCTGCCTGGTGACAGAAGGTTTCTTGGAATGTTTGTGAACAGAAACTGTCTGGCTAATGACAGAAAGTTTCCTGGGAAATGTGGGAACAGAAACTGTCTGCCTGGTGACAGGAGAAGGTTTCTTGGAAGGCAAGGGGAACAGAAGCTGTCTAACTCGTGGCCAAGAGATATTTTCATGCCGGGTGCCGGTTTTTCCTATTGGGTTAACTCTCTTTCCTAGGTTAAGAGATAGGGATTTCCTTTAAAAGTCTTCTAGCCGAGAATTTTGCACAGCAACATCCATTCAATTTGATAAATTTTGATAGACATTGTGATTATCTGCAAACAGTTAGAATATAAGAAAAAGTTAAATACTATTTATATGAATTTTTCATGAATATGCTTCAAAACTAGGGCTATTCCCCATGTTTTCTGGGCTATCAAATTGAGCATGGGTCAGTCCATTTAAAGTTGCCTACAGCTAAAAAATGCACACCAACCTATATTTTTTTCTTTGTTTTTCCTCATATTACACAATTATGAATGCAACAACACACATTATTCAAAAAGTTAATTACTTTGATTTACCACCAACGGACATCCTTAAGCCAATATCACGACTGATACATCGATTGAACCAAGATTTAATCCAGGGAATAAATGTACACGATGCTGTGCATGTTTTCACATGACAAATTATATGGGAAATCCACATGATGGTCATGGAAATTACATCCATGGGAAATCCACATGATGGTCATGGCTGAGGTTATTTGAAGAATAATTCAAATTGTCATATTTTTTTACCTGTATTAGTGAAAATTATTTAATGATCTCAAAATGTTTAACACCAATAATTATATTAGTCAAGCTGAAATATCTGTTGTCAAGTTGTGGTCAGTCATTGACTTCATACTCTTGCCTCTGGGCATCGAGATGATGGGTCAAACAGTCCCGTAATTATTTTCTGACATTTGACAATGCTGACCCCCCACATACAGATTAAAACCAATATTTTCAGGAGCACGATAGGTGTTCAAGAAGTTCAATGTAGGGAGAATTCACTTTGGCAATCAACTTGACAAACTCATGACAATGTATTTGTGGCCCATCATTGGTGCAAGTGGATCATTTGCAGAGTTTGGAAATTTGATATTTAACTTTATAATTAGAGGAAGATCATTATCCTTATCTGTAGATTTGGGATCATGTGTTTAAGGTACCATTATCTGTAGATTTGGGATCATGTGTTTAAGGTACCATTATCTGTAGATTTGGGATCATGTGTTTATGGTACCATTATCTGTAGATTTGGGATCATGTGTTTAAGGTACCATTATCTGTAGATTTGGGATCATGTGTTTAAGGTACCATTATCTGTAGATTTGGGATCATGTGTTTAAGGTACCATTATCTGTAGATTTGGAATCATGTGTTTAAGGTACCATTATCTGTAGATTTGGGATCATGTGTTTAAGGTACCATTATCTGTAGATTTGGGATCATGTGTTTAAGGTACCATTATCTGTAGATTTGGGATCATGTGTTTAAGGTACCATTATCTGTAGATTTGGGATCATGTGTTTAAGGTACCACAATACCAAATTTCTCACTGCTAGACTGAACTCAAAGCAGATGTAGAGCAGTCATATAATTATACTCTGACAGAACTATATTGTCAATGGACATGTTACCAACACATGCATTGTAAACAGAACAGAATAGGTGAACTTTTGGCACTTGTAACCGGTAACAATGGATGGCCTAAGGACATTGAATCAGTTATTCTAGTGGTATTCATTCAAGAAGGTGGAATATAAACTACAATGGTGAACAACTTGTACGGGTCCATTATTATTTATGCTTGCCCCAAGGGTGAACACTTCTGACACCGAATGAGAGGGAATAAAGCCTGGAGGGAGAAAACTAGCAGACATTTCTAGTAATCCTAGAATAACATTGACATCATTTGTGATACAGTTTGTATCCTGACTATGTAATACAGCCGATGAAGAAATGCTAAAATTCTCACTTCTAACTGCATGTACTTTCCTTTTAAATAGCCATTCTGAAAATACATAGACAAATCTACAACTGGTATATATTGCCAATGTGATGCCCTTGTAAATCATTTCTACGAAACATTACTTGTTGTTAAATGTATGCAGAGGCATACCAGGGTTCTCATTTTCATTTTAAGTAGCAGGCTGAGTTTGAAAAGTAGACAGCTGCATTTATTGATGGCAGGGGTCCGGGGGCCGCCTAGGCCCCCGGCCTAGGCCGGGGTTCATGCAGGGGCCGCTTAGGCCCCTTAAGCTCCAGGGATCTAGATGCTCTGAGACGCAATCGGAGCACTTTTAGAGCCCCAAATTGTCTTTTCATAAAGTGTAAACTTAGGGGTGAAATATCTGTGATTTTCAGGTTTTCAAGTTCTCTAAACAGACTTTCACTTGAGTTGATTATACAGGGTGGTCCAAAAGTAGGTGGGCAGTTGGTGGAATAGGGTTTTGTAAGGATTATATTATAACAATGGTGTTCTTTATAACTATGGTGTTTGTAATGTATTGCAATAAAATGTAATTTTCAATGTAATAATTGTTTATCAAAATTTAATTGTATAAGTCAACATAATTGTATATATGATCTCAAAATACATGTTATCATTTACTGTCCACCTACTTTTGGACCATAAAATACTTCTGTAATTATCTCATGAGCGTAGTTTATATACGCGAGATCGTATGCTTGTCAGATAATTACACGTGTTTTACGTCTACAAAAAGCCAGCAGTACGGGTGTCCGACCAGTTATCGGACAATTTTCGCGGTTTATTTGGAATATATAAAAAAGTACTTCTTGAAATGACATGAAAACTGACACGATGATTGCTGAGCTCATCGGCTATCTTCCGTTATGAATTTCGTCCATGACGTCACTCCCTTCTGCACGTGCGAGAGCTATTTTTAACTCGACTTTTCAGCTAAGTCCCCGCCGTGGACATGCAGTACCAGTTATCGGACACCCATCGTGAACAAGAATTTGACGTTGAAGTACAATGTATTTTCAAGTTTTGTGCATGACAATCGTTAGTTGGAGTTCTGTCGTTTAAGATGATATGATCATTGTTCAATTTCTATACGTATTTACTTGAGAGCGAGATCGGGAAGACAAGGTGGTAGATCGAATTTCGCACCCCGCCACAACACAAGAAATTTCGAATTTTGATGAAAACAAAAATGTTAGATTTAAATTTTTCGACTTTCGTGGCTACCTATAATTCTATATTTTGCATAACAATTAGAAATGATCTCCCCTTTGTTCTGACATATTATTGCCTTGTCATCACGAGCACAACACGTCCGCTCGAGATGCGTGTCCGATAACTGTCCTGTCCGATAACTGGTCGGACACCCGTACGTAACAAATTACGGATGGTCCACTTTTCGTGTTATCAAACGGTACTCGTAAATCATATTTTCGACAGCATAAATTGAGATATTGGTCAAGACTTGTACTATACTAGATACAAATATCATAAAAATACAAACCTGGTAATTTGTTACCGAATCCAAATGTCAGGAGTGATGTCTGTTTCCCCGACATTACAACTTCATCATGTGCGTAAGCTCTCCACTCAGCGGCATTTGCAGCGTGAGATATAGTATCCGTGAAAATACCTCTGCGCTCTAATCGAAGAGCTCTGTTTCTCGAGGAGACTCGTAGGGGCGCGTGCAAAGCGCTGTTTACGTGGGAATTTGGATTTGCAGGTAAATTAGTGGACGTAACTTTATCCTTTCGGTTCTCATTGTGACATGTCGTTACGGCAGAAAGATGGAGCGTTTTTTTTTGCTGCATTTGTTGTCCGTTGACATCCAATTTCAGATTCCTTCGTTCCTTAGGGCGTCAGCGAAATTATGTACATTACTTTATTAAAGTTTATTTGTAAATTAATGACTTGGGATAATCTGAGTACCCGGCGATAATAGAACAAATAGCCTGCGAAGCTCCGGCGGCTACCGGCTTGAAATGAGAACACTGCATACAGTAAAAGTAAATGAAGCTAGTGTGTAAAATGTCAAAAAAAACAAACAATATTCTAAGTGGTATTTCTACCTTATGATTACAAAATTTCTGCCTACTAAACTGATAATTAACTTGTACAGGTACTAACTGTAGTTAAATTGTCAAATCTGGAAAGACGGAATGCTACAATTGTAATTGCTGGTCCACAACTGTGAGTGAGCATGTACACTACCATGTTCATATTAACGTAGCATTGAAAATAGAATGAATCTGAATATGTAATGTTTTTTAAAACAAGCTACCTGATTGGATACTAAACAATAATGATACACAATTTTTGATAACATGACCGTTCCAAGAGATATTTTGATATATTGCGTGAATTAACTAAAGTTCATGAGAAGTCCAAGTGGTGAAAAATGGAAAATATATATACATACCTTACGTATTTTGTTTATATGTGTGAAAACTAATATATAAAAGGTATTCGCCAAAAAAAAAACACCCCAAAAATCATCACATGAACATTGATTATTCAGCTCATGGAAAAAAAACCTTTCAAATTAATAAAATTGTGAAAATAAACAGTCGGTAAATGATTAAATTAACACAATTGCTGCTCCGTAGCAATAAATATCTGTTGTATCTGTACAACAACTTATTTACATCAGCACGGTTAAAGCAGTTATTGTTTTCAGTAACAAAACATTCAAAGTACACTTTTCGTTACTCAATTTGGTGATGTTATTGGCATTCGTAGTTTACTGGACTGATGTAATGCAAGAAAATAACATGCATGTATGAGATAGTGGAAGTCTGAGACTCGTGAGACTGCAGCGATCTTCTCAGACGAATTATTAGAGCTGAACAAGACTTCAGTGAATTGATAGTGAATCAATCAAGCAGAAACCCTTGTCCTACCAGGCAGTTCATGACATTCTACAACAAATCCACAGGTGCTTCATCACCTATATAAAGAAGGAGAGACCATGGTTAACTGACCATAGCCTCATAGACAACCTGACCAGACAGTACACACATTTATACTATCAAATTATGATACACCTACCATGTCAGCTAGTGAATCCAACAACAACAAAGGATGTGCAAAATATAGACTTTGATGAAAGGCCAGACAAATTTATGGTTCCCAAGCATGACTCTGTGAAAAGGAAGAAGAATGGAAGGAGTCCAATGAAGACATGGTTTTCTATGATCTTGAGTAGTCCTACAATATACCATGAGTACATATGTCTGAGGCAAACTATTCTACAGACCATTCTACAGACCATTTAACAAAATAGTCTGTACATTTGGTCCTTTTCAAGAGATGGAGTAAATGAGAATCTCTATAGTCACACCTGAGAAATCCTGAACAGAAAACATGGGCCTTGGACTAATGCATTAATTATAGTATTATGATACCTTTGTTCCCAAAATTGGGGATGATTGAATTTTAATAGGGGGATTGAATGATTAGAGGTATTACCATATGCACACCTCTACAAAAGTGTTCTTCTGCTCTAACAGGTTACAATGGTAACATTTTATTTTCAAACTTTTCAATACATGGCAGGGTGACTACTAACGTCACAGGACCTACGAAGTAGGGTAGGCATTAGGACTCCGACATGAACTGAACTCTTGGAAATTCCTGCCCCCCCTTTTGAAATCCTGCTTATATTAAGATGGGCACGGCCCAAGTCAGAATCAGCAGTGATTTTCATCGAAATAAACCAGAAATTTTCATCAAAAGAAGGTCAGCTCAGAACTTGCTGGTAACAGTCCCCTAATGCACCTTCATGCCAAAAATCAAGGTTCTAATGTCAACGGTTCTCCTTATTTTGCTGACGAAAGGATTCGGATGGACTGACTCACTCATTTACCAGACAATTTGCAAATGAGAGCCTACTTCATTGAAAAAGGGATATAATCAGCCAACAAAGTATGTCTGCAGACTTCCATCCCTGGATGGAGGCACAGACACTGATGTAATGGGTGTATGGAAGAATAGACCTTATCACAGAACACATCTGCAGTACTACATGTATATATCAGTGAATGTGAGCGCATGCATGCCCCAGATATCATGTTGTGGGTGAAGGTCGGTTGATACAAATTTACAGAAAATCTGTACATGAATGTGAACTCATCAGTGGTGACACCATTTATCTGTAATAACCAATGACAAAAAAAAAATAGTGTCTATAAAATCTAATCACAGCCTCATGTGCTACAATTTTTTCTACATTTTCCAATCAACTGTCATATCTCTAAAACTGGTTTTTCAAAGCTCCAGGACAACGTTCACTCTTCAGCAATTTCACCTTTAATTGAAAAGGCTCCAGGCAGTTATTTCAACTAACTATTGTTTATTGAGCATGAACCAATCGTAATATAAGGCAGCTGTCAATGACTCCCAGGTCCACACCATATCTTATGTCATAAATCAGGCTTAATTTACTGTTCAACAGTGTGGGCCCATTTGAAGGCAGTGAGGAGTGCAGTGACATGGTGGGTTAGATGGTTGATGCCACTGGCATTTTCCACCTATAATTTTATTACTATCTTCCACAAATTCAGCTGACTGATTGATTTAGTTTTATTGCGTTACTGTATATTGATTTATTCCCCGTAAAGTAAAATGAATGAGGAATGTTCCAGAGATACCCACTTGGCCAACATGACTTTGATATAAATGCCTATCTCCCAGTGGAGAAGTTAATACTGGATACATGTGACCAAGCTATCACCTCTATGCCACTGCTACAAAACTACCATCTCCACAGACCGTAGGTGAACCTTTTCTAGTCAGAATATGGTTTGGTGATGTCAAAATTAATTTAAGGTCTATTAAAGTGCCCCCCCCCCCCCCATACAGCCTCTTCAAAATTTATAATTTATTGGCTATTTGAGATGATTTCCCATTTGTAAAGCAATATTACACAGCCACCACACCCCATATTTGGAGATCAAACAAAAACTTCACTCCAAAATGTCATTCAGCTCCTATCTAATCATCTATATGGCATAATGCGCCTTTCCAGTTTTGAAGTATTTACACCATTCAATACATGTGGCTCAAGGGAAATTAATGCAGTATTTAACTTGGAATTAGAAGATGTAAAACTGCAGGATTTATAACAGTAACTTGCTGGTTACGGCTTTAACTGCATGTGAACACCGTAGCCTGGATTGGCCTGTAAGAATCAGTCAGAGACTGGCTTGACAGAAGAAAAATACATGTTAGGTGATATTTCTGCATCACAGTAAAATAAAGGATGGCAATTCAGTTTTCAAAACATGAATATATTAAAGGAATAGACAACATTTGGCAAACGTAAACTGCGACTGAAAGAACAATCCAAACAGAGCCCAAAAATATTTTTTCCCTATTTTTGACATTCTTTCTAACGAAGAAAAATACTCCCAAACATTGGAAAAATGACCAGATGTGTTGAATGAAGGGAGCCACCATCTTTATGCCATCCTTATGGTCTAACCAATGAGCGGCGGAGTGATATCCACGTGACAACTAGCTCATGACGTCATTGGGCCTCTCTGCTGTACAGCAAACATGGCAGCAAGTGATTTTCAACTTTTTCCAAGGGTCCGACGCCTTGCATTTCCGGGATTTTCAACCTGACTGATGACAATGGCTGGCTGGGCCAAACCGTGCTTTCATCTACGCTGCTTGGGAACAGTGTCGAGGGATACAAGAAGTGTCAGGCGTGTTCGCGCCCATTGAAGACGATCTACCGAAATCGGCGACCCGGCCGGCTTTTACGGTACATGCATCCTCGACCGATTTCGTTTAGTCGGCTCTGCTGTGAGATGTCCTGTTAGGAAACGATCAGACGAGCACATGTGCAGGTGCTGACATTAGCTGACAAGGATTTATTCCATAAACTTTCTCAGGTAAATTTTCTCGCACGCTAGATATTTGGGTGGGTGTTTAACGGCCGTGTCATGCTGAACAGTTTCTTTCGGCAACAGTTCAACGGTGAGAAAACTCTCCGGACAATCTTTCCCCGGAGAAATGGCCCTCTAGCTGAGGCAGATTTAGTTTCGTTTTCCCGTGCCGGTCTTTGTTGA
The DNA here is from genome assembly GCA_036873755.1 of Hanleya hanleyi. Classification (NCBI taxonomy): domain Eukaryota; kingdom Metazoa; phylum Mollusca; class Polyplacophora; order Lepidopleurida; family Hanleyidae; genus Hanleya; species Hanleya hanleyi. The sequence goes on from JAVTVY010012876.1 coordinate 10,204, forward strand.
GGCTCGATTCTTTGAATTGGTAAAACAGAAATCAGATTATTCTCATTCTCGGTTACATTAAACAATCTCAGTCAGTTTTACTGCCTAATTATGTTGACGCATGTTGGCGTAGTCATCAGCTGAAAAGTATTGGAAAATAACGAAAGCATATATTTTATCAGACAACTTGATGCTGTGTTTTTTGACACTTAGACAGTCTAGACTGGCCGACAGATCAACCCCGATTTCTCAACAACAAGGATAAGATCATTGTTATATTGTACAAACATTAGCCGGTATTTGCAGGTTACAGAATACAAGAATGTATAGCCACACCTGCTGGCCTATCGGGCTGCGATTATTCTAGTGCAAGGCAAACTGTGCGTGTCCTCCCAGTTCACTGCAGTGTTCTGTGGCCCAGTGACGTCACTAAACTTGCCGTAATGGCGGCGGCCTTACAAGCCACAGAATTTATCATTAACGGCTTCTTACTCGGTTGGAAAAAATTGCAAAATTGAAATAAAAATGGTTTTGGACACTCCTGAAATTGTTCTTTCATTTGCAATATACGTTTATCAAAGGTTGTCTATTCCTTTAAACACCCCATTGCAGTCCTGCAAATCAACTCAACTCAATCAAGATTACCCTTGTAATTTTTATCTGCTGCCAAATTGAAATGTTTCCTCTCAGTACTACGTAAGATGTGTCATCAGAGATGTGGTAGATTGCATGATGTGATTCATCTGCGCTAACCCATGTCAAATCACATTTCGGCAGAGATTTGCCTGGGCCTGTTATAGGAGTACAGTGGGTTGTAAATGCCCGTTCAAAAGAGTTGTTTGCATCTAGACATCGACAACCTAGCATCACCCAGGTCAACATCAAAGCTATATTCTCTTCAGTGATGTCCATTTCTCGTACACCTTGCAGTTTCTGTATTGGCATGACTGTGAAATTTTGAATGGTGAGCGAGTTGAGCAATGAAGATACAATATAGATTTTGATTGGCTAACATCTCATACTTGTAATAGGCATTAACGAGGCCCGAGTACAGTAGTGATCTGTAATCATCAGTCACGTGTGAATAAATGTGATTAACCACAGACATACATGTATGTAATCCTGTAAAAGAGTGCATCTGTAGCCAAACTGCAATACCATACCACAGAAGATGAAAACCTGAATGTTTGATGTACCCCCGACATTGAAAATAGTGATTTGACTTGAAAGTGTAACATTCCGTCCTTGACATGGAAAGCAATCTCAATCCAGATCCTGTGACAAGGTTTTCAAAAGTAATATTGTCTGGAAACAAAGTCGGATGGGGAAGGAAGGATTTCACTCATATGGTGACAGCAAGTTTGGTTGGTGGAGGAAGTTGGACTACTCAGAAAGAAACACCGCCCATCAGCAAGTAACTGGCAAACTTTCACACATGCACAAGTGGAGATCGAACCCATGCCAGCTCAGTGGTGTGAAGCTAGCAGCCACCAGCAAAGCACCTTAGACCCCTCGGCCAAAGAGGGCCCCCAGAGTCGGATAGACCCCTATAGCTTCCCTCAAGCCCTTCGAGCATGGGGGACAACTGGATTGGATCAAGAACGTGTCAGTCCACTAGCATCAAGTAAAATAATTATGTATGATAACAACACAAGATGAGCATAATAATTTGGTGAACGTATAGATGGCAAGCTTGATGACCATTCCAAGGGTTATTTTGGCATGCCATCATACTGCCTACAATGGAAATTGTTGAGAAAATTTCTCATTCAAGAATTCTGTTTTGTGTTCATTGCAATTTTTATCACATACCTAATGGAGTTGAGTTATTGCATCATAGTAATAATAATTAATAATAATATAATAATAATAATAATACTTTATATACGGAGGGGATCAGCGGAAGATTTAGGATGGTTGCCTACTGAGTATTGGATGTGATGAAGATGACAGCAAGCAATGTACCGTAATACATTTATTACTCTGGTTTCGAGTACAAAGCTGTTATTATGAGAGCAAATTTACGGTAAGAATTCCAAAGTTGAGAGGACAAATTGCCCCAAGTCCCAAGTACAAATGTGATGTACAGAATCTCCACACATCATTAGTAGCTCTACACTTCAGACCACACCGCAAGCAAAAATTAGTCAAGGCTTGATGGACTTCGGAGTCTAGTGCACTGAAAGACCTTCCAGCTACATACAATGGAGCTCAATAGGCGCTTCAAAAAATGAAACACCATGCTAACAGTTCTTTCCAGGAAAAACCCAATAGGCCATCGATTTCTATCCCAAACTGCCAAGACCACCATAGTTTGAATATAAATGCATAAAGTTTTCCCAAACCTCCCCGGCGGAGAGCATTCAAGTGTGGACAGAATGATGGCTGAGGCTGACGATAATGAAGATCAACAGAAGCTAGGACGATTTGATACAACTCCCAGATCATATGGCACCATGCATTTGGGATATTTTGAAGATTCTGGACAAATTATGATTCCACTATTCTTGTCAATTATGCAATGTTGCAAACATATCCTTCTTAATTAATCAATATTAACACGCCACAGAATTGGTGAAACATTTTCTTGTTTAAAAAGGCATTTCTTGATTTGATCATCCATCTCAGAGCAAGAAAAAAAATATATAATGAAAGAGAGCGAACACTACACTGATCAATATGCCAATAAAAGCTTAAGTTGGCTTCAATGTAAGGTCCGCACATTGAGGTACAACAATTGGCTTTCTCCTATTGAGCTTGGGACTTCCGTGACCCTGGACAAATTAATGACCTCAAAATCACCAGGGTATTTCTTTCCTCTGAGCTTATTAAAGGTAGAATCAAAGTTTGGACACTATCCACAACATAGAACTGGAAATATAGCATGAAGAACCTATCTTTATAGACCAGGAGAGAATACCTTCTGTCAAAACATCTGCACATCTTCACAAGTCTAGGGAAATAATCGGTGTCGGGAGGTGATGCAGTGTTCAAGTAACATCATTTTCTTAACCAGTAATGACTGTAATGGGAACATGATGACTGTGGGTTTAGGCTTTAACGAAATACTCCCTATGAGCCAGTTTGTCATGTAGCAGGTTGTTGTGCATGGCACGAAAATATACTCGGATACTAGATGTCAGCTTGTGGTCTTCGTATTGGTCGAGTAACCTATCCCAGTCTGGCGATGATGAAAATGTGAATGTCACCCTGGGTTGATCTATCATGGCCCATGTCAAAGCTGCTGTCAAGCATTTCTTCTTCTGTGCCTGCGACTTGAGGACATGTCAATCTTGATCTGAACTTCCGATTCCATTCACTATCCGATGGCCCCTGATCTGGAAGATGGGACACCAATGTAGATGCTGGTATCATCTCTGTTCAAGCTCAATTGCAATGCCTACTGTGCAGGCTACTGTGCCAGGCTAGAGTGTATGTTAGCTATAGCTCCACCAAAATCCTTTTCCATTTCAGGAATAGGATTTAAACCTTAGATCAACCTGCCAGGCATGGGCAATCTCTCTCTAGATGATGTTCACCCTCGTCCTGTGGTGTTAGACTCAATGTTGTTTAGGAATACCGGACCAACAAGGCGGAGGATCCGAGAACCGTGTTCTATTCGTGTCTCAGTTTCTCAAACCCAGCAATATAAGGCTACACCGGTGATATGTGACAGCTCCAAGAATGCGCCAGAAACTGGACTGCTACGACGAATGACAGCTTCCTGATGATCGCACATTCTGGTCTCTTGAATTTAGTCTCTGAATCCCGAAGATTAGGCCGATCTCGCTAAAGTCTGATTCTGGGTTCCAGTCCTTTCTCCAATCTGAGTTTTCAGTGCTGGAACTTCTCACTTGCCCTCGTGCATTTTGCAAGCGGAAAAGGCCGGGGGCAAGCGGGAGGTATGAACCGTTTGCCTGTCTTGGCAAGTGAAATTTTTGGCAAAGTCAACATTCCATACAATACTGCTCATATACAGTGACACTTGGCCCAAACACATTTCCTGCACACTCGCCTAAGTTGTATAACTTCAATACATTAACTGTTACGCTGCTAACTTGTTTAGCATTTGTGCATCTAAAAGTGTTCATTTTTTCTAAATTTACTCCGGGTTTTTTTTAATTATCGTACTTTCTCCTCCCATTTTTTTCTGCTGATTGATAAAATATAAAAATAAAAAGCTCCATTCAAAGATTGTGAACTTCGCTTACAAAATATCATATATCTTATTGGGTTTTTAACATAATTTTAATAAAAATAATAATTCCAAAACTTGTATCATCACGAAAACTGCAGGCCCACATGGTGGGCCCACAGCACACTACACTGCGGCCACTACGTGTGGCCCCCAGCAGCGAGACAGTTAATGTATTGTCAACCGTATTTCCAACTAGAGTCGCACAGCTCTTCCACAGAAGTTTCTAGAATAAAATGACGTCATATTGCTTCGGTCTCGTTTTCATGGTTGTATATTCTCCAGCTCCACTTGAACAAGGAAGGTGTATGCGCATAATTTCCAATTACGGAGATCACACGACAGCATTCCCACAAACATCATGAAGCGATATTTGACTGGACTGACAGTTCAAACGAAAAGTTCAGTTTCTGCAAACAAAAACGTATAACAGAACAAAGTTTATGACGAATCTAAACGTACTAGAAAGTTCGTTGATGCGTGGCATACACTTTTCCCATGGGCCAGTGAAATCCAGGCCGATGAAACGGACAAGAACGTTATAATATGCAATGTGTGCTGCCGATATAGGCCTAAAAAAACGAAACCGAATGAACGTGAGCGGAAGGAAAACCCGTTCATGTACGGGTCGCAGACTTACAGAAAGAATAGTCTTGAGGCACATGCAGCCAGTTCTGCCCATAAAACATTTATCATTAGGAGGCAAAATGAACTTCAGGGCGACTGAAATAATGTTGAAAGCGACGTACAATATTAACTAGAGGCCACGGCCACACTTGATCCCATCGGCCTAGTGTGAACTTGCCATCCCTTTCACATGAGCAATATAAATCTCCGGTATAGACAGATGAAGGGCATTCAATAAGGGGAAACAGAAGTAGTTGGGGGAAAAACAGTCATGTTTATTTGTATGGAAAATTGGCTAGAGACAACTAGATATAAAAGTGGCTCTCAATTATGTGTAAGGAAATGTTCACATGTATTGTTGGCTAATGTAAAATGTTAAAGGCATAGTACGATAGGCCCAGGTGTATTATACAGACAAGGGACATATTTACCAAATACAAAAACATGGGTCTGTGCCTGATAAATTGAAACCTTTTGGGGTTGCAATTATCCTAATATTGCAGACAACACACAAATTTCAGCTTCTGCCAAGATATATTGGATATATATATGCTCAAAGACAATAGATGAGGGTCGGGCGAGGGCTAGTTTGAGAGATAGAGGGTGCGGCTCGGTGACCTGGGGATGGGGACATGCTCTCCTTGAGGGTAGTGGTAGGTGTGCTGACATGAAAGCAATAGAATGCTCAATGTACATGAAACAACCACACTGACAACTGCATGCCATCATCTGTCAGTCCGAAAAACCACAAGGTGGAATTCAATTCAATTCAGGAAATTGATCATATGCACAGTGTGCACCCAAACTTCAGGAACTCAGTTGTAATTAATATAGTAAGTTACACGTGTGGACACAAATGGTTCCTGCAGAAGCTTTAGGGTAAATCATATGATGTGAGATACAATTATTTGATAGCAAAATTGAAGGAAATGTTGTCCTTCATTTAAGATGACACGAAATTAAAAAACCCCAGAGGTCCGGCCCCGCCAGTTATTTCATATGAAATACATGCCTTCATCATAGCCACCCTATATTCACCCTCCACCCCCATGGCTCATTCACCCCCATGTTGCAAACCTTGGTATTGGGTGCATGGATGTGATAGTGAGGTAGAGAAGTACTCCGGATTGTTGGAACTACCACACAATATGCTACCAAATTTGAAGTGTGTAGCTGCAATGGTTTGGTTTCTAAAGCATTAACATCATTCTGTGGATATTTTCCATTTGTTGCCATGGAAACTGCAAAAACACCAAGCACACAATAATGCTACCAAATTTGAAGTGTCTAGCTGCAATGGTTCTGTTTCTAAAGCATTAACCTCATTCTGTGGATATTTTCCATTATGTTGCCATGGAAACAGCAAAAACACCCAAATTTACCCAATTTCAATAGGCTTGTGCTTTACCACCCAACAATGCTGTATACCAAATTTGAAGTCTCTAGCTGCAATGGTTCACCTTTGAGAGCGGTCACATCACCATGTGGATATTTTTCGTTATGTTGCCATGGAAACCACAAAAATCAACTAAATGCTCCCAATTTCAATAGGCTTGTGCTTTACCACCCAACAATGCAGTATACCAAATTTGAAGTCTCCAGCTGCAACGGTTCACCTTTTAGAGCGGTCACATCGTTATATGGATATTTTCCGTTATGTTGCCATGGAAACCACAAAAATCAACTAAATGTGCCCAATTTCAATAGGCTTGTGCTTTATCAGCCAACAATGCAGTATACCAAATTTGAAGACTCTAGCTGGAATGGTTCACCTTTTAGAGCGGTCACGTCGTTATATGGATATTTTTTGTTATGTTGCCATGGAAACCACAAAAATCAACTAAATGTGCCCAATTTCAATATGCTTGTGCTTTACCACCCAACAATGCAGTATACCAAATTTGAAGACTCTAGCTGGAACGGTTCACCTTTTAGAGCGGTCACGTCGTTCAGCCAGCCAGCCAGCCGGACAGAGTGACGACATGATCCCATCCGGCATATATGCCGATGGGATAAAAACTCAGACATCAGGAGACACAGTACTACTAAACTTGTAAGTGAAACTAGAGCCTATGGGCTTTAATGAGATCTGGTAGCTGGGTTATTGGGGGATAAGTTTGTAATGAAATAAATGCACAATTATATATTTAATATTACGCATACCAATTGGCTCGTCGGCTTACTAACGCAGCTTGCTGCCAACATTTTGAAACTTGTTCGACAAACTTTGCGGATCAAGACTCGTAAAAATATGGAAATAAACTTTGCCGGTCTTTGTTGGCAGTTTCAGTCGTCTGGGGAATATTCACCACGCTTTACCAGTCATGTAACTTCAAAAATACAGGAGTTAGGATGAGGTTTTCGATGATTTTTTCCATTTTTGCGGCTTGCTGCCGAGATGCCCGTCACATGGTATGTGGGGAAAAATGCATTTTTCATTCCGATTTTTGTCGATCAAACTTCACTAAATTATCCTTCCATGCTGGTGACGGCGCACACGAAGGACGAGATGCAGACGCCGAAGACATAAAGGCCCAAGAAGCCGCCGTACGACCTTCTATACGTGACGGAAGAACACTCGAAGCACGCGGCATATCCGGTAGCAACGATAAAAGCGCATCCATTTTATCTGAAAAATCCATCTTTGGCGCAAGTTCTGACTTTTCTTTTGAAGAGGCGGAATCAGAATCATTAGAATCATCAGATGAACTCGACGAAACCGGCCTAGGCGGACGAGAGATATGACTTCGGCGAGAAGTAGGTAAATCGTGGACGACCGCATGATCAAGAAACGGAGTCTGCGATAGATGAACGTGGCGATCTAGACCAGAAGGCGATACCGAAAGCCGTGGCAAACGGTGTGGAGACGCAGGAGAATGTAGAATTGAAGTACGAGAACGGCGAGCCGAAGAACGGGAAAGCCGAAAAGTAGTACTAGAATCACCCGGTGGACGAGAGCTACGAACCGGAGAACGAGATCGTCGTACAGGCGAATGAGAACGACGTACATGTGAATACAAGTGATGTGGAGAAATAGAACGTCGCGGAGAAACAACCAACCGAACTGGAGAACGAGAATGTGAACGGCGTTGCGGAGTACGTGAGCGTCGAGTAGAAGCATGGTGCTGACGATGTGAATCAGCATACGCAAAAGTCGTAGACCCCAAGTCAGCAATTTGAACACTCAAAGGTAGGTCCGAACGACCCACCATAGAACGCGAAACGGCTTTAGAACTGCGTTTTGATTTAATACGCAAAGGAGAAACCGACACACGACGTTTATTTCGTTTAGAGGTAACGGAGTGTGATAAACCAATAGACAAAGGAGAGGTCGAGATAATATGCGACTCTACAGCATTCCTTTGTCCGACGAGAACAATGGACGGCTCAGGCACGGTAGGTTTGGGTCGAGAAGTCTTTGTTGAACTAGACAAAGGAACCGGTTTGGCTGTAACTCCAGACATAGCTACACCTGTACATGCTAAGCTGTCTAAAATTTGAGATCTATCTAGAACTGTTCCGCTAGGTGGTATATTTACAGAAGCGGGAGAGTTCTGATTACTAAGACCATGGGGAACATTTAATCCAATACCAACGACATCTTCGTTAGTTTTCATGTCATTTACAAGAGCAATTTCCAACAGGCGTCTGTCGACTTCCGACAGAGACGGGTCATCAGATGCCTGTAAAAGGTAAGCCCGCCTAGCTTGGGCATAATTCTTCCAAGCTAGCGGACCCCATAATACACACTCGGCGCAAGTACTTCACCGATAACACAACTCTTTACAAGAAAAACAAACCGTGTGGGCGTCCAAACTGGACCAGAATTGCCCACACGAATTACATGCATTAGAAATCGGAAGCTCAGACATAACTAATGAAAGAGTGTCCGACAACAAAGAAAGAACTTCTGAACAAGAAATAACACAAGTCAAAACCGATAAGGATACTGCGGGTCGTTACAACAACAACCCAGGTTGTATAAACACTTCCTTGATGTGTACTGGTCGAGGTACAACAGAGAATAGAGGACGAGAATGGTTTGAGCAGAGCCTTTATAGTAATGCAGCTGGAATAGATGGGAGAGCTCTCCTAGGGGCGGACAACTCTCCGCTAGGGGAGCTAACTTTTAATTTTAACTTCCGTTTTCTACGTTGTATCATCTTCCTGACGGAGATTATTAGGCATGAATTGAAACAGGTTTACGATTTGGGAATCAAATTGCTCCCGTTTTCGTTTTATTAGGATGGAAAAAATCACGACAGGGGAAAAATCGGCCGTTTTCGAATTAAATTTGGAAGGTGAATTATTAGGGAAATTACCGTATGTCACAAGTTGGGATAAGACAAGACATGTATTACACTTTCTGGATATCCCACAGATTGACTGGTGGAGTACAAGATAGGAAAAGATTATAAGATATGTTACAGCTTGCTCTTGTGAGAAAAGCAAACAGTGGCCTGCAAAGGTGATAATGAGACAATGGTGGCCAGGTTGGCTGCTATGGTAGAGCATCTCTCACAGCTAAACTCTATAGTTTTCTCAGCAGAGTCCAAGCTTTGGTAAAGTGACGATACCAGTCTGCCATACTTTAGAGCGTATTAATCTCATATTTTGTGGGGAAAACAATGAACAGAGTAATATTTAATGCAGATAAGGGATCAAATATATGCCAAGTGACTATTAGTGACTAAATATAGACATACAAAGGCCTTTCAACCACTAAGGATCCCCAAAACTCATCTCTGTGGAACTACTTTTATGCAGCGTAAGGCTATCCCGTGAGTCGGTTTACACTTTTGTCCATTTCCCTACAGCATTCTAAAGAGCCTCTGGCTAACGCCAGATCTCAAAAACAATAACAACATGGAGAAACATTATTTCATTTTACAGTATAATATGGGTTCCATGCGATATGCGGGCAACCAGTTCTCAATGCGGGCAACCATTTTCACTATTGAGCTTGCCCTCATGGCAACCACCCCCAAAAATTAAGTTACAGCACTGGTTTTCATTCTGCCAACTCCGGGAGGGATGTTTATATTCCGACCAAGTGACACTCCTTAGTCTTGGGTTGCTAACGACCTGGGTTATGAAATGACTGCTTTCGAGTCCCGAACCCGTTGCCTCAACTGGCACATGTGTAGTGTCCAAGGTCGAGGTATTCTGTTCCTGACCATCTAAGTTTTGGTCCATCTTCTTCGAATGTTCTAATGCTCTGGACTACAGGACCACTGTGAATGACTTCTGAAATGTAAACTCGGGATCTGACTTCGGTATTATTTGGTATCAGCATATCTCAGGATCTGACTTCAGTATTATTTGGTATCAGCATATCCCTCAGATGATAAGTCTGAACTCTGGGACTTGGAAGCACTTAGAGACTGGATTGATGAGAATACATCAAATACGGATGGTCTGGATTCCACAACTTGGCATGTCATCCGGACATTCTGTTTGGGATAATCTCTGGACTGTACTCCTGCTAATGTGTCCTCCCTGTATGCATTAGAAGGTCTTGTCTACTGATCATACGCCCGATAATACCACATGGTTCAGGTTGGGAATAGAGGCCTGAATCTCTTGCAGGAAAACACTGGGCTACCAACTTTCACTGCCTCTTCGGTTGATCAAGTTCACAGAAGCTATCGGTGTTGACTGCATGACAACTGAATAACGCCACCAGACCACCTCCTTCCAGTCCAGACACTCACTACACTGGGTTATTTGGGGGGAGTTAAGTGTTGATCTGTGAGCGATCTGTAAGATGGACATGCATGCCATGATCAGAATGTTGAGATGGTGGTGTGACTACGTCAGACATAACGCTTACAAACATCAGATATAATGCTTACCAACCACACATACCTACTCTAACAATGAACTTTGCTTTATGCTAGATTCACCATGAAATCATGCTAGAGGTACTCTTCAAAATATGTCAGCCAGCTGGCTTGCAAAAGAAATTTTTGGGGGATGAAAGAAACGTATGCGTGGGGGACCCAGGATCAGGGGAGTTAACCCTTTTTTTCTTTTTCAAGAGAGATCTCCAGACAAGGATAATGGTGGTTTGTAATGCAAAACAGCTATTTTCAAAGCACAAGAAAGAAAGGGGGGAGTATACATCTAGGACAACTAACCTTTAGTTAGCAGTTTTTTATTTTGACTGATCGAAACTAAAAATATTTTATAACCCAACTAAAAGAGAAAGCTCTACCAGCTCTAATAACATCCTACAGTACATGCCATGAACAAAACAAATAATATGAACTGCAAAAGCAGCAGGTTTTGATTACTGCCAACTGGTTGGTAAGTTATACATGTAAAGGAACTATAGCTGTAATTACAGACCAGAAACTAGGACCTTATAATAGCTGTCCATAATTAACAAGTACTGTTTATTAACTAGTACATTTGAGCAATATGCTGACAATGTACTGTCTAGACGGTTTAGCCCAGGCTCCTGTAATGACACAGACCCAGGCTTTCTCATGCCTTTGTTATTCAAACCAATACTTATCTGGTACAGCTCAAAATATGCTCTAATGAATGAAGTAAAATTAGTGCCATACAGCTCAGTCATATCGACCAGTCTATTTATGGGACCATATACATATACACAGTGATCAGTAAGATTCCAAGAACACAAAATTGATTTTCTATACAAGGACGTCAGTAAAGTACAGGTAACCAATGTCAACCTCGAGGAGTCAGCCATCTTCAATAGCTCAAAACTGCGAATGAACAACATTTCACACATAATATCATCAAAGTATACACACAATGTTGGCGAAAATGAGAGGACACTTTAGCAGAGACCATTAGTACAAATAATCTTTAACTGTGGTAAAGCACTAATTTTTATTAATTTCTTCTCAATCTGCTTTTACTTACATGAACGTGCCAAGTTCTATTTTGAATTCCTGGAGTTAAAGTTTAACTTCAAATCCAAAACAGGATTTCCATGCAAGATATCTAAATTCAGTAACTTTAATCCCAACTGCCAACTGCATCTGAACTGAGTTCTTGAGATTTAGAGCATTTACTGGGAAGACAGAAGTCTGTAATCCTGGTAACAATGTATCTTTATGGGGGATACATCATGAATTTATGAAATTTGAGAAGATATTCTATGGTATCATGGGAGTGTAGGAGCATTCAATCAATGGTCAAATTAAAGGCACAGATTTCCATGACAACGGGAATCCCAACACAACAAGGAAGCAATCAGAGATTGCTCAATTGTATGCCCCCCCTTCCGCTTTAATCGGACACTGCCCCGCCATTGTTCTGTTCTGTATTGGTCAGTGGAGGCCTAATTTGGATAATTATAAAAATTCTGTTTCAGTAACTTTTATCGGCATGCCTCGCATAGTACATATTCCAAGTAATTACCAACAAGTAATAATACAATGTTTTGATGCAAGATGGTTGCCAGGGCTTTCGTCAAATCCGAAAATGTGACCTGGTTACGAGACCTACATTCCTTGGGAGTATATTGTGGTGAAATTATGAAGCGATCAGTGGACTTTGAATTTTGCACCCAATTCATTCTTTTTGGGTAATTTCATACTTCAGGACCTGTGTTGTCTGCTTTGGAATGTAGAATAACAATTTTATAGCCATTTTCCCAGTCCAAATCGGTTATGGACTGAGATCCAGCCTGAACAAAATAAATATATCCCATTCACTTAGGTTTGATGAACAAAGGGCCAGAACTCTTGAAAATATAACCGAAAGCAGAGAAACTTCACGCTGCACAACTATGGGACATTGACCACATATCATGCAAATTCCATACTTGTCCATACAATATTAACCAAGACCCAGCATGCCCAGCCCAGACAAGTCCAAATTCACAAAGATTTCAAGAACAAAGGGCCATAACTCTTGATAATATACGCGAAACGCGGAGAAACTTCACACTGCACAACTACAGGGCACTGACCACATATCCTGCAAATTCCATACTTGTCCATACAATATTAACCGAGATCCAGCCCGGACAAGTACCAATTCACAAAGACTTGAAGAACAAAGGGCCATAAGCTGCAAAACTATAGGGCACTGACCACATATCCTGCAAATTTCAAAATTGTCCATACAATATTAACCAAAATCCAGCCCGGACATTAGTCCCAATTCACGGAGATTTCAGGAACAAAGGGCCATAACTCTTGAAAATATAAGCGAAATGGGGAGAAACTTTACGCTGCACAACTGTGGGGTACTGACCACATATCATGCAAATTTCATACTTGTCCATACAATATTAACCAAGATCCAGCCCGGACAAGTCCCATTCACAGAGATTTCAGAAAAAGGGCCATAACTCTTGAAAATTATACCGGAACTCGAAAAAAGCTCTACGCTGCACAACTACGAGGCACTGGCCACATTCCATGCAAGTTTCAATCCTGTCCATCAAACATTAACCGAGATATCGCGCGGACAAGAAATTCGGACGGACAGACGGACGGACGGACGGACGGACGGATGGACGGACGGACGGACAAAGCGATCGCTATATGCCCCCCCTCTAATTAGGGGGGCATAATAAAAGAAGCTGTCCATAAATGTCAGATGAGAATGGAATCGGTCATCATTTCTCAGTATGGCTGTCCTCATACATCTTCACGGCAAAGTCGAAAGATGACCTACATATACACATTCAATACCCCCTCATTCTGAAGAGCTAATTCTGTTCCTCAATTTATTCTAGTTATCTAACATATGACATCCCTTCATGGAAGAAATAACATGAAATAATAATAAAATTGTTAAAGAATGATATAAAAATAATATAATAAGAATGAACATATTGTTAGGCAATCCAAAAATACTTTGTTATCCTGTCATTTGAGATTCTACTTTTGAGAGCAAATGTGAGAAGTGAATTGAACAATACAGATACAAAGTTGATCTTCCATGATTGATGTAAACTCACAAAATAAAATGATAGTTCAGTTAAAGATCGGTTGTAATACATTATTTCTGCCATCAAATCGAGAGAGACATGTAAAATATCAAATCTATCAAACCTCAACAATCCACTCAATACAGAATACAGAAATTGACGAAGATTCTATGTACCCTGATGCAAGGCTAATTTTTTACTTTAACATCAGCCAATAAATAAATTCAAGGACTTAACATCTAGTCCAATTGTACAGAGTACTAGTTGATATTCACAATGTGAGAAGGCAATGGTGTGTACTATTTACACAAGAATAGCTGAAGTGCTGGTAAGGTAAAGTTAATTTCTGGTTCCAGGTTTGTAGTATTGACCAAGGACTATAATATTGGGTACAATACAGTCTCATTCCCCTGGAGTAAGGGTCAGTGGAGAAACAGTTCTAGTGTCAATGTTACAGGTCAAATATTGGCCATTGATGGACATGACAATACATGAGACCCATGGTGGATAGGTCCAGGCTAATCTGGACTCCCCGAAGAACAAGATATCCTATCGGAAATCAATAATGTATTGATGTGACTATGGCTCATTTGACCCTCCATACATGTGTCATTAGCCGACCAGCTAGAGCAGTAAATGTATCACTGGGAATATTGGCCACTGAACTTCAATACTTGAGTGTAATCATCACCATGAACTACCATTGGCCTATCTTACTGGCTTGGTCAATCTCATCTTGGTTGTCCATCCTATGGGTTTACCTTGTTCAGACCAGCCCTAAGCTGGTGGGAATTAGACCAGGGGAATTAGACCATGCAGGCCTCTGAGTAGGAGAACTCAACAATCACAGAGATATATCACACTGCCACACTGTGCAGATTGACCACTCAATTACTGGCAATAGGATTTAACTGTCATCATTACAGGTATTAATACTCTCTCCAATTTCATGGAGGACAAATCCACTTGTCACATAAACAAATTGAGGCGACTAGTAAATTGTCAGACAATTGATGATTGTTATTCTTATTACATGAATGTCTCTTGTAACAAGTATACACCTTGTGCAAATTTTTGTTTTCCTGAAGATGATCTGGTCTCATCCTCCATGAAGGCAGAATGCCTTACAATAGCCAGGCCAATCAATAACAATAATTTAGCTTAGAGCTCCTCAGTCTTATCATTGGTGCTGGTGGCATGATTATCTTAACAGAAAATTTCAATGTTATCCATCTAAAGATAGTGCCACGGCACTGTAGCTCATCTGGCTATAACTGGAGAAAGTAGCAGTGAGAAATTTTGCTAAAGAACTGCAATAGATGAGTTTCTAACTTGTGTTATCCCCCTGAACACTAAATGATCCATGCAGTAATTTCCTGAGATTTCATGATAACAAAGTTTCATGGGAAATTCAAGATGTGGCCATATTGTATTTTTGAAATGGACCAATTAAAAAAGGTATCTTGCACAACTGAACCACAAGGGGAACCTGTGACAAAGATCCATGCAGTAATTTCCTGAGAATTCACGATAAAAAAAATCGGACCAGAAAAGGTATCTTGCACAACTTGACCCCAAGGGGGAACCTGTGTATCAAATTTGAGAAAGATCAATGCAGTACTTCCTGAGAAATCGCGATAACAAAGTTCCATGGGGGAATCCAAGATTGGATTTCCGATCGAATCAAATAACAAAAGGTATCTTGCACAACTAGACCCCAAGGGGACCCTGTATACTAAATTTGAGAAAGATCCATGCAGTACTTCCTGAGAAATCACGATAACGAAGTTTCATAGGGAAATCCAAGATGGCCGCCTGGTGGCCATATTGGATTTTCGAATCGGAGCAGAAAAGGTATTTTGCACATCTAGACCCCAAGGGGAACCTGTGTACCAAATTTGAGAAAGATCCATTCAGTAGTTCCTGAGAAATCGCAATAACAATGTTTCATGGGGAAATCCAAGATGGCCCCCTGGTGGCCATATTGAATTTTTGAATCAGACCACAAAAGGTATCTTGCACAACTAGACCCCAAGGGGAACTTGTGTACCAAATTTGAGAAAGATCCAAGCCGTAGTTCCCGAGAAATTGCGATAACAATGTTTCATCTGGAAATCCAAGATGGCCGCCTGGTGGCCATATTGGATTTTTGAATCAGACCACAAAAGGTATCTTGCACAACTAGATCCCAAGGGGAATCAGTGTACCAAATTTGAGAAAGATCCATGCAGTACTTCCTGAGAAATCGCGATAAAGTTTCATGGGGAAATCCAAGATGGCCACCAGGTGGCCATACTGGATTTTTGAATCAAACAACAAAAGGTATCTTGCACAACTAGACCCCAAGGGGAACCTGTGTATCAAATTTGAGAAAGATCCATGGAGTACTTCCTGAGAAATCACGATAACTGAGTTTCATAGGGAAATCCAAGATGGTCGCCTGGTGGCCATATTGGATGTTCGAATCAGAGCGGAAAAGGTATCTTGCACAACAAGACCCCAAGGGGAACCTGTGTACCAAATTTGAGAAAGATCCACGCAGTAGTTCCGGAGAAATCGCAATAACAATGTTTCATGGGGAAATCCAAGATAGCCACCTGGTGGCCATATTGAATTTTTGAATCAGACCACAAAAGGTATCTTGCACAACTAGATCCCAAGGGGAACCTGTGTACCAAATTTGAGAAAGATCCAAGCCGTAGTTCCCGAGAAATTGCGATAACAATGTTTCATCTGGAAATCCAAGATGTCCGCCTGGTGGCCATATTGGATTTTTGAATCAGACCACAAAAGGTATCTTGCACAACTAGATCCCAAGGGGAATCCGTGTACCAAATTTGAGAAAGATCCATGCAGTACTTCCTGACAAATCGCGATAACAAAGTTTCATGGGGAAATCCAAGATGGCCACCAGGTGGCCATATTGGATTTTCGAATCAAACAACAAAAGGTATCTTGCACAACTAGACCCCAAGGGGAACCTGTGTATCAAATTTGAGAAAGATCCATGGAGTACTTCCTGAGAAATCACGATAACAAAGTTTCATAGGGAAATCCAAGATGGTCGCCTGGTGGCCATATTGGATGTTCGAATCAGAGCAGAAAAGGTATCTTGCACAACTAGACCCCAAGGGGAACCTGTGTACCAAATTTGAGAAAGCTCCATGCAGTAGTTCCTGAGAAATCGCAATAACAATGTTTCATGGGGAAATCCAAGATGGCTGCCTGGTGGCCATATTGGATTTTTGAATCAGACCACTAAAGGTATCTTGCACAACTAGACCCCAAGGGGAACCTGTGTACCAAATTTGAGAAAGATCCAAGCCGTAGTTCCCGAGAAATTGCGATAACAATGTTTCATCTGGAAATCCAAGATGGCCGCCTGGTGGCCATATTGGATTTTTGAATCAGACCACAAAAGGTATCTTGCACAACTAGATCCCAAGGGGAATCTGTGTACCAAATTTGAGAAAGATCCATGCAGTACTTCCTGAGAAATCGCGATAACAAAGTTTCATGGGGAAATGATTTTCGAATCAAACAACAAAAGGTATCTTGCACAACTAGACCCCAAGGGGAACCTGTGTATCAAATTTGAGAAAGATCCATGGAGTACTTCCTGAGAAATCACGATAACAAAGTTTCATAGGGAAATCCAAGATGGTCGCCTGGTGGCCATATTGGATGTTCGAATCAGAGCAGAAAAGGTATCTTGCACAACTAGACCCCAAGGGGAACCTGTGTACCAAATTTGAGAAAGCTCCATGCAGTAGTTCCTGAGAAATCGCAATAACAATGTTTCATGGGGAAATCCAAGATGGCTGCCTGGTGGCCATATTGGATTTTTGAATCAGACCACTAAAGGTATCTTGCACAACTAGACCCCAAGGGGAACCTGTGTACCAAATTTGAGAAAGATCCATGCAGTAGTTCCTGAGAAATCGCAATAACAAAGTTTCATGGGAAAATCCAAGATGGCCACCTGGTGGCCATATTGGATATTCAAATTGGACTGAAGTACACATGTTGTACAACTAGACCCAAAGGGGAACCGGTGTACCAAATTTGAGAAAGATCCAAGAAGTAGTTACCGAAAGATAATGATGACAAGATTTCACTGGCAAATTCAAGATGGCCACCATGGCAGCCATATTTAAAGGTGAACTGCAAAGCTTTTAATTTGATCTAAATTGTGACATAAATTTTATACGTTTTTGGGGCAAATATAGTTTGCAAAATTGTACTAATAACAATATTTAGTTATCTTGTTATAAATCCGTCTTGAAAACTTGCATCGCTTGTCTCTCTTGGTTTGTAGAACGTTATGACGTTATAGTGGTCCCCTTCATTCAAGTTTTATTCTAATGTGACGTCATGCTACGTCGAATGAATGAACAAGGGCCACTATAACGTCATGATGTTCCAAAAACAACGGGAGGCAAGCGATGACGTTTTTAAAAGTTCTGGCTCTCGGTGTAAGTTTTGACTTCTCATATACCCAAAATAAAACAATAACTCACAGAACTATTACCACACATAATTGTAACAACTATAGAAGTTCTTGTTTTATGACATTTTAACAGAACATTGGAAAGCTTTTCAGTTCACCTTTAAAATCGTATCGACACCGCATGAACAAATTCTGGTGTACTCATTAGGGGGAACATGCATGCCAAGTTTCAGCTTAATCGGCCAAGCGGTTTCAGAGAAGAAGATGTTTACGGACGACGGACGACGCACGACGGATGACGGACGACGGACAATCAGGCCATGACAATCAGGCTAAAAACATGTTTAAAGATGTAATCAGCCTCAAATCTAGGCTGAAATCGATATCTCTCAAACCTCACCAAAGTGACATATGTTAAGACAGGTACAAAATAAAACAAATTGAACCACAAAAAACTAAACTTGTTTCTACCATTCATGTGAAAATAGAAGAAATTGTTCTTTAAAAATAAAAGGCATGGCATGCCGTTTATTTTTCCACAGTCGTGCAAACAAGCGTAATGCATTTTAACAACATATGTTAGGTGACTTTACCAAACCTTAGGGATGAGCCATGACATTAACTCATGGCTGCAGCTGTTCAGCATCCAGATTCGTGAGCATCGCTACATCACTCAAACGTCACGCAGTGATGTCATTTTTCTCTCCACACGCTCAATGGCGAAACAGAAAACCCATCGAAGTGGGCAGAGTTTCAGATTTCTTTGGCAAGATATTCTAACATTCGTTGAATATGGCGATCCCAGTATCATCAAATATAATCCATATGATGCTTTAGCAAACTTCGCTGCTGAAAAACGCACAGGGAAGAGTTTACAAAATCCATTGATTTTGAGGCTGATTATACATCTTTAAAAGAAAGAAAGGAATTAGGGTGTGCATGACAATGTGGGTGGACTCAAATTGTTCATGGGTGTTCATACTGGTCATCTCCAGAGACTGTTCATACTGGTCATCTCCAGAGACTGTTCATACTGGTCATCTCCAGAGACTGTTCATACTGGTCATCTCCAGAGACGAGTACATGTATGTACATGTATCTCAGTGATCAGGTTGATGACCTTAGCCATTGGACAATCACTTATACACAGCCCCTACATATTTTTGATGGATGAACTGTCAACCTGAGCCCAAGATGTTTGACCAAATTACCAAAACCTAATTATGACTGAGCCATTAACTTGGCAAAGCCTCCCAGGAAACTATATAGCTGACAAGATTGCTGTATCTGAGTGAAGGAGGTTACCAGGCTATGGTGGCCAGTGTTATTTTATTGACCACAAGGTTTCATAGAGCAATCAATGTTGTCCATACATTTTTATGTCACTGAAAGCCAAGGAAGCTTTATGTTGCCCTGTTGTATACATGTAATACAGTAGTATTCATGCTGCTGATCTCCGAGGCATATCAAAGAGGGTCAGAGATTTATTATTTGATTTTCTTATATATTCTTATATATGTATATATATTTTCATTCAAGACCCATACCACAAATCAGTTAATTACTCACAATATACACATCACCTCTGAATGTTAGATAGGGTGATTGAATGTTAGCTAGGGGTGATTGAATGTTAGCTATGGGTGATTGAATGTTAGCTAGGAACAGTTAGATTATGGCGGGCTTCGTTCTCCGGCAAGAGAGGTCATGCACTGATCAGCTGTCGCGACTGACCAATCAGAATTGAGTACTTTGTTTGGCGCTAAACCGTTTATTTCTCGATTCACCCAAAGTCTGTTTCACACCTTGATGTGGATTTATATAAAGCATGGGGTTATATATAGAGACCCCATATTTCGACACTTCACCCTAATACCAATGCCCACACCCCCCAAAACTCTTGTTTTGCGGGCCTGTGGCTAGGGGTGAATGAATGTTAGCTAGAGGAGACTGAATGTTAGCTAGGGGTGCTTGAATGTTAGATAGAGGGGATTGAATGTTAGCTAGGAGTGATTGAATGTTAGCCAGGCAGGATTGAATGTTCGCTAGGGGTGATTGAATGTTAGCTAGAGGGGATTGAATGTTAGCTAGAGGTGATTGAATGTTAGCTAGAGGGGACTGAATGTTAGTAAGTGACGATTAAATGTTAGCTAGGGGTGAATGAATGTTAGCTAGAGGGGATTGAATGTTAGCTAGGGGTGATTGAATGTTAGCTAGAGGGGACTGAATGTTAGCTAGGGGTGATTGAATGTTAGCTAGAAGGGACTGAATGTTATTAAGTGAGGATTGAATGTTAGCTAGGGGTGATTGAATGTTAGCTAGGGAGGGTTGAATGTTAGCTAGGAGTGATTGAATGTTAGCTAGGCAGGATTGAATGTTAGCTAGGGGTGATTGAATGTTAGCTAGAGGGGACTGAATGTTAGCTAGGGGTGATTGAATGTTAGCTAGAGGGGACAATGTTAGTAAGTGAGGATTGAATGTTAGCTAGGGGTGAATGAATGTTAGCTAGAGGGGATTGAATGTTAGCTACAGGTGATTGAATGTTAGCTAGAGGGGATTGAATATTAGCTAGGGGTGATTGCATGTTAGCTAGAGGGGACTGAATGTTAGTAAGTGAGGATTGAATGTTAGCTAGGGGTGAATGAATGTTAGCCACAGGGGATTAAATGTTAGCTAGGGGTGATTGAATGTTGGCTAGAGGGGATTGAATGTTAGTAAGTGAGGATTGAATGTTAGCTAGGGGTGATTGAATGTTAGCTAGGGAGGGTTGAATGTTAGCTAGGAGTGATTGAATGTTAACTAGGGAGGGTTGAATGTTAGCTAGGAGTGATTGAATGTTAGCTAGGCGGGATTGAATGTTAGCTAGGGGGGATTGAGTGTTAGCTAAGGGGGATTGAATGTTAGCAAGGGTGGACTGAATGTTAGCTAGGAGTGATTGGATGTTAGATAGGCAGGATAGAATGTTAGCTAGGGACGATTGAATGTTAGGTAGGGGTGATTGAATGTTAGCTACAGGGGATTGAATATGTTAGCTATGTTGGATTGAATGTTAACTCGAGGGAATTGGATGTTAGCTAGGGATGATTGAATGTTAGCTAGAAGGGAATGAATGTTACCTAGGGGTGATTAATTGTTACAGGGGATTGAATGTTAGCTAGAGAGGATTGAATGTTAGCAAGGGGTGATTGAATGTTAGCTAGGTTGGATTGAATGTTAGCTAGAGGGGATTGAATGTTAGCTAGGAGTGATTGAATGTTAGCTAGGGAGGATTGAATGTTAGGTAGGGGTGATTGAATGTTAGCTAGAGGGGATTGAATGTTAGCTAGGTTGGATTGAATGTTAGCTAGAGGGGATTGAATGTTAGATAGGGGTGATTGAATGTTAGCTAGAGGGGATTGAATGTTAGGTAGGGGTGATTGAATGTAAGCTAGGGGTGATTGAATGTTAGCTAGAGGGGATTGGATGTTAGCTAGGGGTGATTGAATGTTAGCTAGAGGGTACTGAATGTTAGCTAGGGGTGATTGAATGTTAGCTAGAGGGTACTGAATGTTAGCTTGGGATAACTGATTGAAAGCTAGGTGTGAGTAAATGATAAATATGATTGAATTTAGGAGTGACTGAATGTTAGCTAAGGTGATTGAATGTTAAATTGGTGTTTGAATTATCAGAGTCTTTACTGTTATAAGAAACAACAAACAATGAAATCTTCTGGATTTCTTCAACAAGGGATGTCCAATTGAAGTTAGTCTGCATTTCAGAAGGTGAGCAGTCAGCAGTCTCAGACTACCAAGGAAACAATCTAATTTTTCCAGCTTGGTATTATATGGATGTATTATTGCATTCCTGCATGGAACACTCCAGACAGGTTTACTACCCAGAACATTCCTATGCAGGGTCTGAAGTATGGACTCTATGTTCAACTGGGACCAGCTGTTTCATATTCATATCAAGATAAACTAGATATTAATAGTCCAACATCAAATGTGTGCTCTGCCAATGTTTGTCAACCGAATACGGAATACAGAAGCACATACATGTGGATCTAAACATCAAAGGGGAGATGGATCAATGCAGCCTGCATAGGAACCAGTAGCTGTGAAACCTCAACACAGGCCCGATCAATTAAATAAACCATTCCCTATTCTCTGAAGGCGCGGGGAGTAGGAAAAACATTGCCACATGATTGATCGGTCTCCCATCTCAAAAGACCACAACAAACAAATTGCATATCCCCTTAATTGCTTTGCTTTTTCTACCAATGTGATGATCGGACATCTCGCTCAAATCCACACACGCAACCCAGCGGCAATCGATGAGAACTATGTTTAATGCGTCAAGAAAAAAGATATATATCCATCCTGGTGTATTGTTTGGGATAAAACAAGAGTCTGGCTGTGTGTGATAAGAGAGGATTGGACAATGGATACCATCAGTCCATGTTTCCAGCTTTGTTTTGACGTCAGTCCGTCAGGTACGAAGGTCTCGTTTAATCACCCCAATATAGCTGGACAGCATGATCTGTAAACAGTTCCCTTTACCTATCTCTCTCTCACAGCTGATACTCTCCACGTATCCTCACACCTTCACCTGACATGATTAATTCTCTCTGTTTCACCTGTGAAAATTGACGTGGAAAACAAAAAGCTTTATAATACGGATATCGTGTGAACACATACACGCTAAGTGTGCATGACAGGTAGAATGTCAGGCAGAGGGAAGTTTCAGTCAATCTGCATCTAACTCCTCCTACACCATATACCTATACCTATAAAATATACTGTATAATTAAACAGAACATTTCTACAGAAATCATATACTATGAGGGAATAATATCGGTGCAATGCTTAACAAATGAATTAATAAGAGTTCATTTTGAACTGTTTTGTGGAGACAAAAGCACAGCATCCATGGATCAATAAAACAAGCATTTGCAATTAGTGTTCGTACATTATGTCTGGTTAGAATATATGTTACAAAAGCTTAACCCCGAAATCTGATCAGGAGGAAGTAGATAACTTCAGTAAAAGGCTCATAGGGTGTGACTATATTCACAATACACAGAACATGTTTTTTCCATAGCAATGGCATTCAGAACTCAATTAGAACTCTCCATACATTTAACCAACTGAGCAAATTAAATTGCCCCAAGAAGGCCAAATATCAACCAAAATATACAGCTGAAACATTTACTTTTGAGTTGGGACTGATATAAAACAGGTGTGGGGTTTGCAGCTGAAGTAATTCCATGAATTCTACCATTTTGCTGTGCTGTGATTATTATTATGAATTCCATAAAGCTTGAGAGTTATATTATATTTATGAATTCTGCAAGAACTGTAAAGCTTTCTACTACATCATGTTGGAATTTCTTTAATTCTACAGGTTCAACAGTTTTCTTTTGGGATTTTTGTGAATTCTACAGTTTGAGTATCACACTTTTAAAGCTGGGATTTAATGTATGAATTCTACAGTTTAACAATTGTGTTTCAAATCAGCAATTTGTTTTTGATGAATGTTATGTCCTGACCATTTTGCAGCAATGGACCTGGTTTTTATGATTTTTAAGGAATCTACAGCTTGAGCATCTGTTAGAATGGGTTGGGATTATTGTGAATTTTAAGGCGCAGATTGTACTATTGATCAGGCCGATCCTCTCGGACAAAGGATCACATGGGTTCAGTGAGAGGTGTGCTTCTGGAAGGATTAATTCTGTTCTGAAAACAATACTGTGTAACAAACTGCTCAATTAATCAGCAGTCACTGGCACGGAGACCACAAGGTGGGGACACAGCAGGCACGCTTAATTCATACCTGCACCTTCATCTATTATAAATTATAGAGCTGATGAATCTAATGAGAGAGGGAGCCCTGAAGGGCCAGCACCTCTCTTATCTATATAGATGACCATAATGAAGATCTTTATCTCTAGCTCTCTACAGACCGAATATTTCAACAGTTATATTGATTTTCTATGAGGGGTTACACAAACACAGATATTGTGTGCTTCGTCCAACAGCCGATTGCCTGATTCTGGTAGGTGGTCTATCCAAACGGAACGTCCAAGTTGGGGACAGTTCCATAACAGAGTTTTAGCATGCTGTATTTCACAGATGGAAGTAGAGATGAGGGTACATTGGCGCAGTTAGGGGTATACCCATCTTCAATGGGCCTAAACCCTGATCACGTATTATATCTCTTTCAATCATGTGATATTCATCTGCATGACAGGTGGTCACTTATTCAGAAATCTAGCATCATTTATGTAACAATAAACTAATTAAATTGTCAACATATAGTACATGTGCCGCCAGGCATGCAGTCCTATATGTAACACGATACACCAAATTAGAGCATGCTCATCCGGTTATGCCAGTCCAAAGACCTATTGCTGGCAATTAAGTTGATGTCATGTTACATGAGGGCGGTGACATGGTAATTTACTTGTACCATGATCCCCAACTGCCAATTAATTGTCATGGATGTTGGGGGCCCACATTGCATCATGGGATAGAAGCGAGATAAAACGTCATATTTTGGGCCTATTCACACGCTCGCTGCCACTTTAAAACTCTGGGCTAGACTAGTAAATTGAACGATTCACACATAGTTTATCAAGTCCTTGCCGACAGTAAATTACCCAGTGGAACAAACTAATTGGCATCTAATATCTTCAGGACAGGGTGGATTTTTCTTTTCAATCAAAATCCATTATTTCATAAGTATAAGCAAATGCTAACCTTTGCCTTTGGTCAACATTTTCACAATAGGACTACAATAACTGATTTGAATTCCGCTAAGTTATGCAAGTTTGGTAAAATCAAGAGATCTCACCCTACCTAAATAATTTTAAATGATAAAACGAAAGCGATTAACTAATCTTAGTTTAAGTACTCATTACCTCGAAATAGGGTAAGGCACATTAATAATAATAAATCAGATCCGATTACTACAAGGATTTTTAAGTTGTGTCATTTAAAGAAATAATCCCTTGCAAAATTTGTAAGTTTTTTCACAAACTTCAGGATGGCGGCAAAACCACGTGAACTAAAAACATATTTTTTCGCATATCGTTCAATGCCATATCATAATGCATAGAGCTGACCACATTCATCGTCAAAACATTCTATGTTGATATTGGTCTGGGATGACCATTTTGAATTCACAGATCAGATGTTCGTACAACATATGTATGGCTTGGACCAAGAATATATGCCAATTTTCAGATCATTTGGTCTAACCATTTTGCAGAAGAAGACTTTACGCTAAACCAGCTCAATCCAACATGGCTGCCAAACTGTTCGTCCAATCAATGGTATATGCTTTCAGTGCAACAGATCATGGCCTTTCTGATATCGTGCAGCAAATAAGAACTCTATAACTATCAGGCTTCAAAAGATTAAGCCACTGAAAAATTTGCATTTTTTTTCCACAAAATTCAATATGGTGGCAAAACCACATGATCTAGAAACATAATGTTTGCATATTCGTCATTGCCGATCAGTTTCCCAGTCGACAACAACGACACACGCAATAATGATTGGTCTGTGGTGGCCATTTTGAATTCACGGAGCAGCTTGTCTTATAACACCGGTACCATGGGTTGGACCAAGGATCATGTATGCCAAGTTTCAGATCATTTGGTCCATCTGTTCTGGAGAAGATTTTTTTTAAACGAGGTCAATCCAATATGGCCACCACATCATTCGACCAATCGAAGCCTACTTTTAATATGCACTAGATCTCAACCTGTCTGACAAGTGTGTGAAGTTTGAGCATGATTGACATGATGATTGCCGAGATCTAGCAATCATAAAATCATGGAGAAGAATAAGAATAATACCCAGAACAATATTAAGAAGTCTTCCGACTGACATCAATAGCCTAATTACATTTTGTTAGACTTGCTGAATACAGAAGGTAAGTAGTAATAATATAAAGTAGTATTCCCGGAAGATTTAAGGGACATTGGTGAGCACAAAAAAGATTTTGATTTCGTGGAGATGATCACGACAAAGGCTCTAAGGACAGGAGGAGTATTGATCTCATAGAGACAATGTTCATCCTCCAGGCGAAAACTGAGAAACTATGGAGTATGATTACATTGTGTGATCATGAATATATCAATATGATGAGGTGATTGACCCCTCAGGTGTTCCTACTTTGACCCATACGGTAATTCCCCTAATAATTTGATCACTGGAAGTGCAGCAAAAATGGCTTATATCTGGAAATGTATTGTTCTTCATGGTACCAGCTACAAAGTGTCACATTTTGTTATCATATGGCTTTTCTTCAATTTGAATGAAGAATGGAAATGTTACTTTTTCGCTGTGTTTGAAAAACAGAGTTGAAAAGTGAACTTCCTGTGATTGAATTATTAGGGGAATTACCATAGTCTACAAATAACTCATCTTATAATGGCGTCACTCCCCATGGAAAGCCCACATGTTCACCTACTCAATGCATCATGTGATAGCACTTTCATTATCCAGTATGCGTTCGGAAATCACAATCGCTATAATGCTCAAGGCCAAAGAGAAAATGAAACTATTCCATTAAATAGTAATGGCGGGTTACATATAGATGTCACATATTGCCAGTAGGATGGTATTCACATTTGCAGAGCTAGGCAATCATGGATTAACCTTTCAATATCTACATAATTAATACATGGGAACAATGGGCATATAATGCGAGTGCTCCGTGTCGCTTTCAACGTTATTTCAGTCATATCACGATGAACCAACTAAGCACCACCCAGCCAAGTTGCTTTCCTGCTACTTCAAAGCAGAAATCTTTGAAGCAGCATGGAACCAGACACTCTTCATCCACCCTATAAAACATTGAGGACAACATACAAGAAACAGACCGGATTCTTACATGGTACAATTAAGACAAGTGATACAGTGCTAGACATCACATTATCAAGTTCCTGTTGCTTCTCAGCAAAATGCAAACAGGAACCCGTGCCCACCCAACCACCCACAGCATATAATGCATTGAGAAGAAATTAGTCATATGAGTAACTGGTGGATCAAAATTAGTTACATGATCCTCATGTTTGTTACTCCCTCATAAATTACACATCTGGCCAAAACAAAGCAACTGAATAGATTGCAAGAAAGATCGTAACACAGCCAAATCCTATTTTGCAAATATTTATGTTTACTGAAAATAAATTGATACAACACAATACTTTAAGTCTAGTAGTAGCTGGCAAGTAAGCAAGAAACATGCTGATCATATTGAAGGCTACATTGCAATCAAATTTCAATTTTCGAGGGAAGGAAAACACTCTATACATGTGTGGGCATCACAGAAACAAAACAATGGAAAGAGAGCAGCCAATTTGCGTGTGAAATAATTATCATGGGGGTATGCACTTGATTAAATTAGTCACCATTCAAATCACTGGGTTTTTTTGTCTTAATTCCAGATAAACAATGTAAAGCATTCCATGCTGCCCTTGAGGTTTAGGCTAGTTATAAGTGATTAAATCTAGGATATGAATGAATCAATGATGAACCAGCCACAAGTACACATGAACATTCTGTTTGTTCTATCTATTTTAGTTTCTCAACTTCAAATCCAATGGTAGAATATGGCAAAAAATGACTTCTGAAATTTTGTACCCCTCCCTCTACCCACTTACTGCTGAAATCTTGTGGGCTTGCAGTACAAATCCTTGATTACCAATTAAATGCCGGCTTAGTTAGTTTAGCTTAACTAATCGTGGGGCAGGCATATAGACATCACCAATGTGGTAGTTTAATTAGTTCTGTTGCTAAGTAGATGAGTATCCCTCTAATAATTCAATCACAGGAAGTGATATTTTTCATTATAAAGTCAGGGGGAGGGGGTGATTAAATTTATGAAAACTGAAAGTTGACAAAATGGTTCAAATTTATGCAGATAATGTTTATTTCTTTGTTATTTCAATTATTTTAGAGCGTGAACAAATATATTAGAACGGCTGATTTAAGTTCATCAACAAAATTGTTGGTGATTGAATTTTGATAAGTGAATTGAACTATTAGAGGGATCACATATACTATAGGGGGGGGGGGGGGATTTGGCTTAATGTCACACTCAAGGTTGTTTCACTCATATGGTGACAGTCAGTTTGGTTGGTGGAGGAAGCCGGAGTACCCGGAGAGAACCACCGCCCGTCGGCAAGTAACTGACAAACTTTCACACATGGACCAGCTGGGCCATATACATGTTATTTCTCTCGGTTGAAGCATGAATTAGAGAGAAATTACTTTCTCTGGTTGGTGTAATGTGTTTATGTAATCAATTGTTTTGTTTAACAATTGGGCTTGACCTCAGGGCGGTGTTTCCCGCCCTGGGATATGTATTAAACTAAGGAGTTGTAATGAAGTTTCCATTCAGCACGACTGACTGGGACCGTGCTGGTAAATTTTTCTCTCCTACGAAACCACAATGGATATTACAACTGTGGTTGAGATTTCTACGACTTTGAACTACATTATACAACAGATCAAGAACCTGGAGAATGATTTTGACGGCCAGTTTCTGAACTGAAACAGAATCTCCAGCTCCATTTCGCCGGGTTGTCAGCAGAATTTAATATCGGTAGTTTGAAAAAGAAAGTCAAACAGTATATTTGAAAACGAGCTGGAAACAAGTACCAGTTACAGCATATCTCGGTTATAGAGAATGGACTGGATTAATTATACATGTGTGCGTTTAAGAACGGAGACGCTTTCCAAATGCGAGAAAAGCCAAACGAGCCCCTTTTCTCAGAGCATTCAATTCCTTCAACGATCGGTGTTTAAACTTTTCCTGGTGTCCGGAACTCAACCCTGGTTGCGGTCAAATACAGGATTCATCGGCGCATGCCTTTCCTCCTTAGGATTTTCCTACCCAGACTTGCGATTTCAAGTACCAGTTCCAGGTGAACACGCTTTTCAAGAAGCGTACTGATGAGTATTAAACAGAATACAGTAGCACCTGCAGGAAAAGAGACAAGAATCTAAGAGATAAGTATTGCTTTGTTTTGTTGTATTTAATTGAGCAATTGAGTATTATATACACGACTTTTTGAACGAGCGGGATTTTCGGATCAGGTTCTGACGAACGCTTAATGCGAATATGAGCATGGCTAAGCAAACATTATTGCGAAAGGAGTATTAGAATGTAGTTTAATGGAAAAGAATAAGAACATGTAAGTTTCACATTATACGAGATCTTTAAAGGGCAGGGTGATCATGTGTTATCGGTATATGAGTTTCCCCTTAGACAAACAGCTAACAGGTGAGCTGAGCACTTGCATTGTTTCAAACATATTGTCTTTAACATGTTAAATCAATAGCAGTAACAAAACCTTTGGGCTTGGGTTTGTTTTCATTGTCCTTTTGTTTTCTGGCTGGTGGTCTTAGTAGAATCATTCAATTCTCAGGATATGTCTTACAAAATTCACCCACATTAATATGTGCTGGTTGGTATATGTAGATACTGTGGTGACTTCCTCGAAGAAGATCTATGCTAAAGAAAACTGTCAATGATTCTCAGTTGCAATTATTGTTTATTATTTATTTGTTTTACTGAGTCAAAGTGAAAACAGAATGAAGAATTATTACAGTCTCGCAGACAAAAAAAAAAAATGCTATCTGCTATCAATTCTACGTTAGTATGGTTGCAAGGCAATTAGTGTTTGAGGCTAAACCCAATGATAATTTATCTAGATGTTTCAAGGATTGACCGGGTGTGTGGATTCTTCTTCGATTTTTCGAATACGCATGGAAGCGCTGTCTTTGAAATGCACTCTATTCAGTGTCAATCAGCATAGAGAACAGCTAGGCTACCTATCTATTCTCCTCAAATATTGTTATTGGCCCTATGTGAGTTGAAAAACATTAACTCACTTCACTGGGATTCGGGTGTGGTTCAATTTAATTGAATGAATAATGGATATTTCCATTTCAGACTAGAAACGGCTAAAATAATTATTTTTCACAAGAACCGTACAGGTAGCCTATATCAGTTAAAATTGCTTTTTCATGATATATGGAACTGGCCAGAGATTGTTGAGTAAATGGGCAAGATTCGATGGTTTGTGTTCTGTTAATGGGCAATTTCTTACAGCCGCTTACAGCATCAAGATTTGGCTTATCTGTAGCCTTAATGAATCCGTTTGAGAAGGTAGAATATACACTGTTACTGGAACTGATAATACGAAGCTGCGCATCAAACAACCCCTGGGCTCTGGGTACATTCATAATGCATTCAATTTGAACCAAGATGTCAGGAACACCAAGCAGTCAAGTGACAAATATACAGATTATCAAAAATTTTGCAATTAGAAATGACCCCTAAGATTTCCATCCAATCAGAGAAACCGGTATTCATTAAATAAATTTCTTGACGCATCAATGATGTATACCAAATTTTACAATGAGCATTTGAATGGTATCAGAGATAGAGATCATTAATGATTTCGCATAAATGAAAGATGGCCGCCCATCCTTCCCGCCACTCAGAGGAACTGATGTGGTTATTCATTTAAAGTCTCTTGATACATTGATGCTGTATACCAAGTTTCGTATAGAACACTGAGATGGTATCAGAGATATACATCATTAAAGATTTTGCATAAATTAAAGATGGCCACCAAGGTTTCCACCCAATCAGGGATACCAGAACAGTCATTTATCGTAAGTCTCTTGATGCATCGATGATGTATACCAAATTTTACATCAAGCACTTGAACGGTATCAGAGAACGAGATCATTAATGATTTTGCATAAATTAAAGATGGCCGCCCATCCTTCCCCCCACTCAGAGGAACTGATGTGGTTATTCATTGCAAGTCAGTTGTTACATCGATGCTGTATACCAAATTTGGTATAGAACACTTAAATTGGATCAGAGATATATATCATTAAAGTTTTTGCATAAATTAAAGATGGCCGCCAAGGTGTTCGGTCAATCAGATCTCGATGCGAAGTATCTGGATGTATCGATGATGTATACCAACTTTCATATAAAACAACTGAATGGTAACAGAGATATGTATCATTATCGATTTCGATTATAAATTAAAGATGGCCTCCAGGATTTCCAGCCAATCAGAAAAGCCGGTTTGGTAATTCATTGAAAGTTGCTTGATGTATCGATGATGTATACCAACTTTCGTATTGAACAGTTCAATGGTTTCCGAGATATGGATCATTATCCATTTCGCATAAAATTAAAGATGGCCGACAAAGTTTTCACCCAATCGGGTCCCAATTAAATAGGCTTCTGGTCCTTGACTAGGTAAATAAGCATACCAAATTTGGAATTCTTCAGTGGAACCGTTCTCCGGCTATCTCGCTCACGTACAGACGTACGGACGTACGGACAGACGGACGTACAAGACGACGACAATACCCCATGGCCAAAATTGGCCGAGGGGTAAAAACGCAAGGGATGTATGAGGAAAAATGCCCTAAAAATGTTTCTTTTGTTTTGAATATTGTTGTATTGTCGCCCTGTTCCGCGTTATAGGATATAACGATCTCTTGATCGTGTGTCATTTGATAACAGAGTTAATGTGGGCGAAAAGAGTACTAGAGAGTACAGTGGGGAAGTTTTTCTTCTTGTGTTCAGCCTTGGTGGTTGTTATGAACGCCTTGATAGCGTAGTCTGTTGTTAGTCAAGGTGGCTGGGCGATTGTCCGGGTGACAGTGAGTGGGGTCTTGGTGACGTGATGAAGTTCAGTGGGCCACATGCTTGTGGTGCTGGATAAGTTCTGCTATAAGCTAACGTAAACCTATTCCCGCCTTACCTCCTCCGACTATACGTTCGGTAATGTATTAACGAAAATTAAATAAACGAAATTGATCAAAGGATGACGAAGCACTAGACTAAGTTACGTCTTTTTGATTTTTTATTCAAAAGGTTTTGTTCTGATGTCTGTTTTTATCGGTCTGGTCAGCTCCAGAATTTATTGGTGTGTCGTCATTTTGACTTTTGTTTTTGCATCGGTCTGGTCGGCTCCATAAATTACTATGGTGTCATTTTCACTTTCGTTTTGTATCTGTCTGGTTGGCTTCGGAATTTCCTTTTTTATCATTATTCTGTTATTCAAACAGATAGCAAGTGGCAGTTTTGAAGCTATAAATGATGGTAATGGCTACTAATATGTTGGCTGCAGAGCCGGAGAATACTGGATATTAATATGATCTGAGAGATAATGTATATGAATACTAATATGGCTGCAGAGCCGAAGAATACTGGTTAAATGTTGGCTGCAGAGCCGGAGAATACTGGTTAAATGTTGGCTGCAGAGCCGGAGAATACTGGATATTAATATGATCTGAGAGATAACGTATATGAATACTAATATGGCTGCAGAGCCGAAGAATACTGGTTAAATGTTGGCTGCAGAGCCGGAGAATACTGGTTTAATTGTTGGCTGCAGAGCCGGAGAATACTGGATATTAATATGATCTGAGAGATACTGTATATGAATACTAATATGGCTGCAGAGCCGAAGAATACTGGTTAAATGTTGGCTGCAGAGCCGGAGAATACTGGTTAAATGTTGGCTGCAGAGCCGGAGAATACTGGATATTAATATGATCTGAGAGATAACGTATATGAATACTAATATGGCTGCAGAGCCGAAGAATACTGGTTAAATGTTGGCTGCTGAGCCGGAGAATACTGGTTAAATGTTGGCTGCAGAGCCGGAGAATACTGGATATTAATATGATCTGAGATAACGTATATGAATGCTAATATGGCTGCAGAGCCGGAGAATACTGGTTAAATGTTGGCTGCAGAGCCGGAGAATACTGGTTAATTGTTGGCTGCAGAGCCGGAGAATACTGGATATTAATATGATCTGAGAGATAATGTATAATATGAATACTAATATGGCTGCAGAGCCGGAGAATACTGGTTAAATG
This sequence comes from Hanleya hanleyi, assembly GCA_036873755.1. Taxonomy (NCBI): domain Eukaryota; kingdom Metazoa; phylum Mollusca; class Polyplacophora; order Lepidopleurida; family Hanleyidae; genus Hanleya; species Hanleya hanleyi. The sequence continues at coordinate 43,290 of JAVTVY010012876.1, forward strand.
TTGGCTGCAGAGCCGGAGAATACTGGATATTAATATGATCTGAGAGATAATTTATGTGAATACTAATATGGCTGCAGAGCCAGAAGAATACTGGATATTAATACAATTGGAGAACAAATGGTTTTGGGTACTCGTATGGCTGCGAAGCTGAAGGAATACTGGTAAAATGTTGACAGCAGAGGTAAATGAATTCTGGAAATGTAAAGACGTATTTAGTGCTCTAATTGGCAGAGGTGAGAGAGAACATGGCAGGGGAAAAGAGAGAGAGAGAGAGTGAGAGAGAGAGAGGTGGTAATGGAAGGGTGAAAATGTGACAAAGACGGACTCGGCCTTGAGAACTTGTAAATAGTGTACATTCTGCACCACGCTTTAATTTGACTAAATATTTTGTGGAATAACTCATTGGAGTTAACATATGCAATATATATTTATACATTCTGTTTATAGTTGGTTAAAGGGTAAGAGGAGATTTTAACATGATCGTTTTAACATTAAATTAATGTGTTACGTGTATGATTTGCGCATGAGTGTTGGGATGTGAGTTGGTGTCGTTTTCAGTGATGTTGAGAACATCGTGGATTGGCAATAAGTGTGAATATTGATGATGCATTAAAAAGTGTGTTTGTCTTTTGTATATTTATATTTGCAGAGATTTTTAGGCGAGATTGGAGATAGTTTGTAGAAGAAAAGGTGTTCTTGTTGCCTCTTTTATTAAGTCGTACAGAGCCTCTAACAACGGCAATTCTGATACAGCCTGACGATGAGTGACGTTTCTGAATCAGCTGAAGACGCATATGTTGTATCGGTGAAGGTTTGACAAGCATTTAAACATATTTAAATAGTCGATTGCGATGCAGATATCCAGATATGTGTAATGGAATCTAGTCATGTTATATATAAAACTGGAAGTATCAGGGTGTGATATATGCCGCTGGGCGAAAAGTCTTAATGATCAGAATTAAGCTCTGTGTGGTAAATTTTGGCGTAAACTGAAATTAGATGCTGAGAATAAATTGTTTGTAAATGTTTACAAGTTTATGTTTTAATGCAAAAGTATTTACTTGTAAATGAATAATCTGTTATGAGTATATTTGTCTCTTTATGCATGTTATCGACAACATTGTTTTCTGAATATTTTAAGGGTATATTGTGTTATTAGTGTTTTTTGTTGACGACCAGTGTTATAAAAGAATGGAGTATGAATGAAATTACATGTAAGTTTATATCGATTTTAGAAAGACATGGTTAAAAAAGATCTACATAGTTACTCTACCATTTAATCATTTAAATGAGTCAATTCCGAGAATTATGATGTGTATGTATGTCCATAGCTCAGAATGGTGAGAGTAAAAATTGCTGTCAAGATATATTGGAATAATCCAAATGCATTCAAAATATCATGCTTATTGAGTAGTGAAGGCAGAGAGTGAGATTGTGAAAATTATATAGAAGCATTTATATGTTGTGTGGGTGCAGTTGTTGTTCCACCCACACAACGCCTGGAATTCTATATGTAAATATGCTGTTTATATAGATATAAATTTTTCTGTATTCTGTAACAAGGGTGAAAATCAATTCACGAATAAGTTTTTATCCTTAGACCACTGACCCGTTCTTTGGTGTTCAGGTACGGTCCCAGCAGTATTACCAAATATGGAGTTATGTGTTGATTATTGGTGATTTGTTTGTTTCATAAACAAATGGAACCGGGTACCAGAGAAATGTTATTTCTCTCGGTTGAAGCATGAATTAGAGAGAAATTACTTTCTCTGGTTGGTGTAATGTGTTTATGTAATCAATTGTTTTGTTTAACAATTGGGCTTGACCTCAGGGCGGTGTTTCCCGCCCTGGGATATGTATTAAACTAAGGAGTTGTAATGAAGTTTCCATTCAGCACGACTGACTGGGACCGTGCTGGTAAATTTTTAACAAAATTAATAATTGCATATGATAAGTTAATGGCAATTATATTTGGTTATCAATTGATGGCGCATGTTGGTTTAGGTTTTCTGTATTAATATTTGGATATTGTTTCTTATTCGATTATGTCTTAAAGTATTATTTATATATATACTTTGTTGCCTTAGGCAACAGTTTGAGTATGTGTTTGTAGTACATGTTATTGCTTAAATGAGTAACCGCTCTACCCCCATAGAGTATGCCAGGCTGCAATGGGTTGGGGGCAGGTTTCCTCCCTATTATGACTGGTTATGGTCGGGGGGGTTGTTCCTGGCCGGCGGCAGGCATTTTTTTTTCTATAGGTTATTCTCTAGTTTTATCTGAAAATAATTTGTTTAACAAGTTGTTTCAGTATAGCGCTGATATGCCCTATCAGTGTTATGGTGTTTGATGTCGTTTATATGCATTTGACCTCATCGGAGTATCGTAACATTGTAGAAATGAATGGTAGATTTCTACCGCTGTTTGTCAGAATAAAGAGAGCGTACGGTCCCAGCAGTATTACCAAATATGGAGTTATGTGTTGATTATTGGTGATTTGTTTGTTTCATAAACAAATGGAACCGGGTACCAGAGAACATCGTTTCTTGTGTAGTGTCCAGTAGGGTTGGTTGGTGGGTTGGTTTGATTGGGCACACAATATAACCATAAAGTGGTCAGTCAGGCAATTCCATTACTGTGGTACAAGACAGCAGGAAATTGGACCCATCAGTCTCCAGAACAGTGGAACATTGCTGAAGAAAACCTACATTTCAGAATGATCATTCATCTGGCTGTTGTATAAAAGGGGGCAAAGGGTTTAGCTGTAATTGGTAGTTTGTAGGTTTAGGTGTCCAGTATCACAGTGGATCAACATGGAGTTCACCTTCAGTTTCAACCAGATCCAATCACAGACTGTCAGCACTGACTGAGAGCAGGAATTCAATATTTAACCAAGACTGGATCCAGTGATAACCTCTAGTGGACATCCACTGAAACATGCTGTGCAGTAAGGACACTCCACTATGAAGACCTATGGTCCTAGTTAAACTCTGCTCCCAAACAAACACCACATTTAATGGACAGCTCTCCAACCACAAGCTTGAAGAGGTCATAATTATTTTCACCTCAAAACACCCAGTGTGAATTACATCCTGCCTGAAGCCACAGAACAAATTATGGACAAAATCCCATAAAGAATTATCAAGGGTTTGCAACATCCAAATGACTGGACAACACATATGGATTGAAGCAACAGGACTGCAATTTTTGATTGAAAAGAATAAAATCAGTCGAATGAAATGTCTACAAGAACAGCTGCAATAAAAACATGGCAGAGATACAAAATGACAACAGGAATCGCTCTTGATCCATAGGGTGGAAGATTATACTCAGAGTACCAAAGCCTGTTCCACTATGCCTTGCCAGTGTACACTTTTGGTATGGGCACCCAAACTGAAAGTCTAAATCAGGCCCTGTTAAAATCAATAAAAATTACCCTAGTTCTTCTAATTTTTCGAACAGCATTTTTAGACTTAGAAGCAGAAGAAAACCATCTTCATGTCAACTGAGGCTAAATAATGTGGCATGGATATGTAATTTATCCCAAGAACTGAAAGACACCTAGTGAAATTTGTAGAATGTTAGCAGAGTTTCTCCCCGCAGATGCCTGAAGTGAACTTTTTCCATCTGAATAATTAGAAGAAATAAGGTAGGTTAAATGACCTAAGAGTGAACTATAGCTAGGTTGTTGAATCCCCTAGATAAGATGATACAGTTCATGCCAAGTCACCATCATGGTGCTATAGTAAGGTCTCTATTAATTCAGTCACTTCAATTAGACCACCTTTTAACTTTGATGGAAAGACATTTTCTTTGGCCAACATGTTGTAGAGCAAAAAAATTACGAACAGTTTTATAGAACCAGTGCTATATATAGATAGAATATTGTTTGGAATTGGCTTTTGAGTGTGTGTATTTGATTCATCGTATTATTAGAGTGATCGCGAATATTACAATACCATACTTATGGTGGCACTTCATGTATTCCTATGAAGTAGGCTCTCATTTGCAAACTGTCCGATAATGAGTCAGTGAGTGAGTCAGTCAGTCCATCTGAATCCTTTCGTCGGCAAGATAAGGAGAACCGTTGACATAAGAGCCTTGATTTTTGGCATGAAGGTGCATTAGGGGACTGTTATCAGCAAGTTCTGAGCTGACCTACTTTTGATGAAAATTTCTGGTGATTTTTGATGAAAATCACTGCTGATTCTGACTTGGGCAGTGCCCATCTTAATATAGGCAGGGTTTCAACTGGGGGGGGATTTCCAAGAGTTCAGTTCGTGTCGGAGTCCTAATGCCTACTCTCTTTCGTAGGTCCTGTGACGTTAGTTACACTGCCATGTTCTCAATATAAGTCAAAATGTTGAGTGAAAGAGTTGAATTACATATTCTCCAAAACAGAGCAGCTAGAGTTACTGTAATGTGTAAAATAAGAGATAGGTCTACAGCTGATATTTTTTCTGAACTGTCTTGGGGAAATTGCAATCAATGTTTTAGAATGCACAAGTGTACTTTTGTTTTTAAACTTTTGAACTGTGATATACCTGTTTATCTCCAAGATTATTTTAAATATGTATCGTCAGTGCACGCAAGATCTACCAGACAAGCTGAAACGAATCAACTGTATATAGAGAGAGCCACTGGTCACACTGGCCAACGTACTTTTAGATATCAGGGTGCTCAATTATGGAATGGTTTACCATATGAACTTCGTAATAGTCCATCTCTTAACACTTTTAAAAAGAATATTATACAACATGTTTTAATATAGTACTCTTGATAGTTGTTTATTACACTGGCCTTTTATCAGATGAGAACCCCTGATTTTATATACATTTGTACATATTTCTTACTCTGTATATTTCCTTTTTTATTTATTTATCTGTTTGCTTATTGCTACTTGTGTATGTATGAGATGTATGAAACAGGGCCCCACTGGAAAGCAGCCATCTTGGCTGAGTTGGGCTACCCTGTATAAATATATTGAATAAATAAATAAAAAAAATAAAAAAAGAGTATTTGTGTATTTTCTCTCAGTAACTCTACCATGGTTTGGTTTGGTTTTGGTTTGGTTTGATTAGGCACTCCATCGTCGTGCAATGGACACTGAACATGCACAGGCTACTTTTATCTACAATTAAGAAAGGAAAGATATACAGAAGTAAGAACGCAGCTTGTCTAACAGAAGTACAATAAGATGGAGGACAGATTGTCAAACAACAAGTGCCTGTATGAAATCTTTAATATTTAAATGGGATTAATAAGAGATATGTACAAATCTGCATCTAAGAAGGCCAGCCCTAAATCACATGAAATTGCCAATTTACTAAGAGATCCTTTACAGTACAGTAGATGGAATAAATTCTGAATTCGGTCAAAATGGGTTGTTTTTTCATTTCCCATTGATGGCTAACAATTATTTTATATTGTTAATATGCTTCTCGGGGGCAGAAACTACTTACGTTACCAAATTGCCAAACCATAATATATGAACCCAGTCAGAACTGCACTTGATTTCTCGCAAAGGTTTTAATAATGATCTCAAACATATAGATTTAACCCACACAATCAAAGTGACAGTGACAATATATTAATGTTGTCCCAGGATGTCAAATCTATCGACAAAATGAAGTGTTGATCAGAGCAAATGGATCAATATGATAAACCAGCAATACCCAGAGTACACTAATGATATTACATAACCAATCTGGTCTGTGTATTTACACAGTCAGTCTCTACCTACATGTACATGTAAGACACCTGCATACAACAGCATTTATGACTTATGGTGGGATACTGTGAAATAGTTTGGTTTTATTTTCCAGATTTTGAGGTTATATTTCAAACATGAGCAGTGTGACTAACGTCACAGGACCTACGAAGTAGGGTAGGCATTAGGACTGTGAGGCGCACTGAACTCTTGGATCCCCCAAGTTGAAATCCTGCCTATATTAAGATGGGCACAGCCCAAGTCAGAATCACCAGTGAACTTCATCAAAAATCCCCATAAATTTTCATCAAAAGTAGGTCAGCTCAGAACTTGCTGGTAACCATCCCCTAATGCACCTTCATGCCAAAAATCAAGGTTCTAATGTCAATGGTTCTCCTTATTTTGCCAAGGATTCGGATGGACTGACTGACTCACTCACTGACTCACTCATTACAAATGAGAGCCTACTTCATAGGAATATAAACCAGACCATAAACATGGTGACTATTGTAACTGCTACCCTGGAAATGGGAACATATAGCCAATCTTTTATACTACTGCAAGCAATATTGCAAAGGGTCTTTCAGAAGCAAGATTTTTTGAACTGCCAGAAAGAGTTCACACAATCTTAGATAATGATCTTTTTGTTGTTGAAAATATTGAATATAAAATTAATATATATCAAATATTTGATAGCCTTAACTTTCATGAACCAATAATTCACCACACTATCTTGAGTGTCAAAATGATATTTGACATTATGCAATCAGGTAAATATATCTATAAAAGTCTTGAATATACTGCAGCTACATGTATCCTCATTTGTCAAAAATAGCAAGGTACAAGCTGAGGTGTTTTAATATTCAAACACAGAGAACAAGTACAGACAAGTACGTTACAAGAACTGCTGGCCTTTCCCTGATTGATCGTTACCTGTCCAGACTATATAGGTCTGTGAGTTATTTATGACCCATGTAGGAGTAGGTAAAACCAGCTCTGATGTAACTCCTGTGTGCTGAGCTTTTAATATACCTGTGCGAAGTAGGTGGAAATGGGCCAAGTACTGGGAACTTGTTCTTAGACAGCTGTTTTTGAATCATAACAGGTCATGGACACTTAACTTGTCCAATCCACTTGCGTCCAGGTGATATGATAAGGACCTTAGTACAGATTGTTCAACACATATATTACATGACCTTGAGAGCTGTATTACTTACAGGTAATATGAAATAGGCCTTCTTGGAAAATTATATTGGCTAAATGCCAATACAAGTTATAAACAGCATTCCAACTACTCTTCCATGTTTAGACATGTATGTAGACAAAGAACTTTCCCACTGTCTTGTAAAAGTTCCATTGAAAACTGCTTTATCGCTGTAAATGTTTATCGTTTAACTATTGGAGATGCTGAATTGGATCATTGTAAATGTTGAATTGTTAACAGCCTCCTCTAGAAATCATCTGAGCTGGACGAGGTCGGAATAAATCCTTTTCTTGGACAATGCTGTCTTGCCCCGGTGTCAGCGACAGTGACGTACTGCACATGGGCCACCGTGAGCTTCGGCTTGTTCTCATGATCTCTTCCCTATGTTTATAACATTTAGTAGGTTGTACAACTATTGATAACTGGTGTAAATATGATAAGGTGGATAAAATATCCCCACCATTCCAAGAAAGAGCCAACAAGCTTACATTTATGATAAGCCTGACAACCATACCATATACCAGTTACACGTATCATTGAATAAAAATATATTCTGGGTTGAAAACATAGGGAATTGCTTGAATTGTTGAACTGGAGCTAGCTCTTACAAGACAAGTGTTTCTGCTTGGGGAACCACCTGCTGAGAATGAACTGGATAATGATATGCATTATACAGGGTGAGTGAGTGAGTTAGGGTTTAATGCTGCGCTCAGTGTTATTTCGACCATATAGTGACGATATGACTAAATACTATCTCTGATTAGCTGGACATGGGTGAGTGAGTGAGTGAGTGAATTGAATTTAACGTCGCTTTCAACAATATTTCAGCTATATCACGACAAACCAACTAAGCACCACCCAGCCCAGTTGTGTTTCTGCTACTTCAAAGAAGAAATCTTTGAAGCAGCATGAAACCAGACAACCTCCATCCACCCTAGAAAACACTGAGGACAGTGCACAAGACACAGACAGGATGCTTACATGGTGCAATAAAGACAAGTGATATTACAGTGCTAGACATCACATTATCAAGTTCCTGTTGCTTCTCAGCAAAATGCATTGAAGCAACAGGAACCTGAACCCACCCGCTGGACATGGGCGACTATCTATGTTCAGCCATCATATAGAGGAAATTATACACTTGTAAAATTTTAACAGCATTAACAAGTCAAACAAAGCATACCTGTAATCCACAAGATTATGCCACCTTAATCCAATAAACCTAAACCTAAATGATTGTACAAGATAAAAATAACAAAATAGATCTTATGAGTTTGAGCCTCTGTACACATATTCAAATATCAATGATTGAAGAATAAACAAGAGCCAAATCAGCTGATTATAAACTGATACAATCTTACAATGATGAACATTATCATGTATGATAATAAGACCAAGGATTGATGACCAACAGTGAATTTAGCCGATGTTTAATGGACTGATTGTTGCAAAGATTGACTGTAACATAGTAGATGTACATGTACAAGTATTTATATATATACATATATTAGATCATTTCCAATGGGGTTCGCCAGCTCTAACTGACGCCAGATGGAGGTAAATGGTGCATGCCCATGTTGTTTTTCTGGACGTCACAAAGGCAACGTCTTAATGTAACGACATTATAACTGTTCGTTTCATGACGTCACATCTTCTTTACCTGTTGGAGCACCAGCACCACCTAGTGTGGCTGGCGATCCCCATTTGTACTTCCTCAATGGATTCTCATAGAGACCAGTCCATAAACAGATATCACGTGCAAGTTCAAATGGTTGGTTGCTTTAAGGCAAGGGAGACTACTCGTAGTATGGAGATATCATCCAGTTTTGAATCATTTCATTGGTCAATTCAAATTTTGAAAAGAAATCTGGCATTTTCATTGGATTGTGAAGACAAATTGGAATAACATCCAACCAGTCAGAGAGTTTGTGTAACGGTCCATTCTGGTACAACATCCAACCAATTGGAGAGTTTGTGTAATGTGCATTTTGATATTCAGCATACACTACAGTGAAACTTGTCTAACATTACAACTATTAAAACATGTATACTCTTATACACCAGAACCTATCTACGTGGAGGTTCCACTCTACATTTGCCTTTTATATACTCTTCATTTCCAACATAATTTCACAATGTCCAAAAATAGGAATCTAGGTTGTATGAGGTATCACCCTTGTTGATCATATGAGGTTATGAGGTAAAGCAATGAGGTAATAACTGTGGGCAATAAGGCAGTAACTGTAGGCTAGGAGGCAGTATCTATAGGCAATGAGACAGTATCTGTTGGCATGAGGCAGTATCTGTTGGCAATGAGGCAGTAACTGTAGGCAATGAGGCAGTATCTATAGGCAATGAGACAGTATCTGTTGGCATGAGGCCGTATCTGTTGGCAATGAGGCAGTAACTGTATGCAATGAGGCAGTATCTGTAGGCAATGAGGCCATATATGTATGTAAATAAGGTATTATTTCTTTACATTGGCAATCAGGAAATAATTGTCATTCACAGATATACAGCCATGATGTATCCTCTTTACAAACATGCCAGCTGATCACCCAATTGGTAAGGTATTGTCTATGTGAAAGCAAGGAGGCCTGATGTCCAACCTTGGTGTGACGTCACTTGGGCAGTGATGTTGATTCTCACCTCCTACACTAAATATTCTCCTCCTGGGATAATGTTTTACAGCTAAAACAGTACCAGGATGTGCTGATTACATGTTCTGTATAGTATAATAATGGACCTACCTTTGGTGGGCTAAACACACTTCTCTGTTAATGTATGGGACTGTATTTCTCATTGCACAAGTTTATATGGTGGAATATAGATGTCCTCCCACCAACAAGCAGCCTCTTCCCCATTGATGGATATGAACTGTTTATCCTTAAATAGGAAACCAACCATCCAAAATAATAAATTTCATTGTTATGAAAAGTTTTGCTTTATTCAGCAATGTAACAAACAGGAACAAAGTTGATATATGAAAATTTCACTCTAAAATTCATGTCTATGGAAATTCACAGAATTTGGCTACAGGGACATTGAGCTGGTGACTTTTAAACTGGAATACGATCCTGATTCATGATGTCATGCAGGTATGGTGTATATTTGGCAAGCATATTGAAAACCTCCAGAAGATATTGTGTTCCAGTACTAGAAGACATGTCACAGATACAATGAAAGAAGAAATGAAACCAATGACGACAGTGTAATCTTGACATTCCCAGAAAGTTACATGTAACATTTGAATGTAATACATATTTAGGATGATAGCAACTGAAGACACATGTATGCACCGTCATGATATGACTGAAACATGTGGCTGTCGCCATCGGGACCCCTCGGGTCGGGCCCAGAGCAATTGTAGAAATAATGTTTCTGACCCCAACAACTCACATATTTGGGGTGGGCATAATTTTACCTGTATGATATAGATCATAGACAGACAAAACAATATAGCAATAGAGCAGTGATTACCTATAGTAGATGTAGTCGAACGATTACTGTCTATTCACAGCAATCCACACAGGTTTGTGTGAACTCCTGAAAAACACATCCCATGGCACCGACTTTCAATAGGCTTCTGGTACTGGCTGTATTAAACAACTGTATTAAGTTTCATTGTTGTGAGTGAAGGACTTTTTTGAGATAATGTGTTTACAAGGATATGGACCAACAGACATGTATAAAGGGGCAGAACTCCTGAAAAACACATCCGATTACACCGACTTTCAATAGGCTTCTGGTACTGGCTGTATTAAACAACTGTATCAAGTTTCATTGTTGTGAGTGAAGGACTTTTTGAGATAATGTGTTTACAAGGATAAAAACAGACAGACATGTATAAAGGGGCATAACTCCTGAAAAACATATCCAATGGCACCGACTTTCAATAGGCTTCTGGTACTGGTTGTATTAAACAACTGTATGATGTCTCATTGTTGTGAGTGAAGGACTTTTTGAGATAATGTGTTTACAAGGATATGGACCAACAGACATGTATAAAGGGGCATAACTCCTGAAAAACACATCCGATTACACCGACTTTGAATAGGGTTCTGGTACTAGCTGCATTACACAACTGTATGAAGTTTCATTGTTGTGAGTGAAGGACTTTTTGAGATGTGTTTACAAGGATAAAAACAGCCAGACATGTATAAAGGGGCATAACTCCTGAAAAACACATCCAATGGCACCGACTTTCAATAGGCTTCTGGTACTGGCTGTATTAAACAACTGTATGAAGTTTCATTGTTGTAAGTGAAGGACTTTTTGAGATAATGTGTTTACAAGGATATGATGGACAGACGGACGGACGGACGGACGGACAGACGGACAGACGACGGAGGCAACGACAATACCGCTTGGGCAGAATCTGCCCGAGGGATAAAAATGGGGAAAATGAAGTTAAGTACTACTCACTCGACTCAACATATTTGAACGTTCTTTTAAAATTCAGTCATCCCTTTTTCTTGGGCATCATTCAGTCAGTTCTTCTAATAAATTTGATTTCCCCCTGAAATCATTAAAACAACATATATATTGGATTATCTGCATGAATTTGTATCATTCTGCAATCTTAGTGTTATAATGGATGAGCTTATGTGGTCTTTTATTGGGGAACGATTCTCTCTCCAGACTTTGTGAAACATACATTGATATAGGTCTATTTGTGTCGCATGCTAATCAATTTTACAATGGAAACAACCAATAAAGAGATGGAAATTCTATCTTGTAATTTATTCCTTTGTTTATTCGATTGTATGGAAGCAGACAGCAATTTTTTTGTTTTTTGTTTTTTGGCGTGATTAGATTTCACACAAGCGTGCTAAAACGTCTCAGATATATGCATGGTTAGCGGACTGATTTAGGCAGAAGTGTTATAGAATAGAGTTTATCGTATTACAGTGTGTTCTTGTAAGAAATAACAATGCATCATGGGATATCTTTCAATTGAAAGAACTTGATTGGCCAATTCAAATTCCCAAATACAAATCCAGCATTTTTATTGGTTTGTGGGGAAATTTGCAAGAGTATCATCAAGATTCACTAAGCTACGAGAGAATGGTCCCATACCCTGACGACGCATTATACCTCTCTCAATCACGTCTCAATTCATCTGCATGACACGTGAACACTTATCCAGAATTCTAACATCGCTTATGTAACACGAAACCAATTAAATTGTCATTGTCAACGCAAAGTACATGTGCCGCAAGGCGTGAAGTCCTATATGTAACCCGATACACCAAATTAAAGCTTGCTCTTCCGACTGTGCCAGTCCAGGGACCTCGTGCTGGCAATTAAGTTGATGTCATGTTACATGAAGAAGGTGACAGGCTAATTGAATTGTTTAGGATCTCCACCAGCTATTTAATTGTAATGGATGTTGGGGGCCTGCATTGCATCAAGGGATAGAAGTGGGATTTCATTGTCATGGATGTAGGGGGCCTACGTCATCAGGTTTCAGGACAATTGTTCCATACATCTTGTTACTTGATACAGAACACAGAATCAGAAGAATTCTTGGGCATTTCTGCAAAACAAGTTTTGAAATATACTTAAGTACATGTAAAGGAGAACTGTGAAAATACAGGAAATATATGCGGAGAGGCTTGTGATCCTGATTAAGTCAAAGTTTGCTAAAGGTCATTGAGTGCAGTACCGGTAACTAAACTTCCTGATGCGGTCATATTTGCAATCCACATCCCACATTGTAAGGAGAAGTAGGGCTAATCTTCAAACAGAGTGTATTTAGTATGACTAGCTCTTTCTTTCCGGTTGCAGGAAACAAGACAGCTAAATATATATGTGTGTGTGCACGTGTAGTTTTTACTCAGACAGTTTCCTTGAGCATGTGCATGGTATTTTCAATGAGTAATTCAGGGTATGTTCATGATTATAAAACATTTTCTCCTTTTTTTCATTTTAATGGGAAATTTATTGAAAACAGGTTTCCATTTAATAAATTACTTGAACGGTAGATGCATATACCTTACAGGCATCATGGCCATGTGGAAATAAACATTTATTTACAATTGTATATGTTTTCCCCCAGTATCGTATACAATTTCAATGAACACTTGTGAAATGGTAAAGTCACAAATATGACTAAGTCCGTTAGTCACTGTCACTTACCCAATTCTCATATCAAATATGCCTCTGTAATTGATTTTTTTTTCTTTGAACATCTGATATTTGTCGTTTTGGTCCTGCTCAAAGTGCTGTAGGATACACATGCCCTACTTGCAATAGTCCTTTTGCCAGCTCCTCAACCACTACGCACCAGTGCATGTGCACAGACAAACAGGGCATGCACCAAACTAGTTAGCTTAACTGGGAAGTGAGTGAGTGAGTGAATAGAATTTAACGTTGCTTTCAACAATATTTCAGCTATATCACGACGAACCAGCCAAGTTGTGTTCCTGCTACTTCAAAGAAGAAATCTTTGAAGCAGCATGGAACCAGACACCCTCCATCCACCCTATAAAACACTGAGGACAGCGCACAAGACACAAGACATGCTTACATGGTGCAATAAAGACATGTAATATTACAGTGATAGACATCACATTATCAAGCTTCTCAGCAAAATGCATTAGGAACCTGAACCCACCCAACCACCCGCGCTTAACTGGAAATGGCTCAGTAGCATACTATTGAGAGAACATAGAAGAGCCTGTCTGTTCACAGACCAGTGACTTCAGCTGATCAGCTACTGGGTTGTCTAATTTCACATTTCCTTATCTTTTAACCCTGGAGACTATCTTAAACTGGTGATAGCTGTCATCATTTTATTACATGTACTATATTTTCCCACACTTTCTTTGAATACTAGGAAAATATAGTACCTATGTATAAAATCATGCCAACCATGCCAGCTATCACTAGTTCAAGATAGTCTCCTAGGTTAAAAGATAGGGAAAAACCTACATGTACCTGTATATGCTCTCATGAAATTCAGACAGAGACTAAAAACAATACCCTCACCACCACCACTGCCACACCCAGTGGGGGTGAGAGAGTAACATACAATCAATGCACATAGGCTTCAATTAATTTGGAAATCCTGGACCAGAACATTAAATCAGGGAGACCCAAATATCTAGCCAACAGGTCAGGACCTGGTCACAAAAAGTTCACTTTTTGCAGCATTACTAATTAGACTACCGCACCAGATGAAATCCACATCTATGAAGGTCAATGAGGTCTTAGCTGCAGGAAATATTAAATTGACATGCAAAAAGAGTGAGTGATTCATAACCTATATCCTACTGATGAGCGAGGAACATCAGATGATAAAACATGGATATAACATGCCTACAGGTGCAATAGATGGTCTTGATAATTCAAACGATGGCAGCTGTTATTTCTGGGCACATAGTATAATGTTGCCATGAAAAGATTCACATGCAGGCATTGTATTCTGATGGGGAACATCAGGGATGACAACCTGAATATTATAACATGTCTACAGGTGCAATAGATGGTCTCGATGATTCAAACGATTAGTGGTTATTGCCTGAATCCACCAGACCAATTGTTACGATGTTGTCATGACAAAATGCACATACAGGCCTTGTATTCTGAATGTGCTGATTGTATCCTTCAACCCACATTTATAGATACATGTAGATGTAGATCAGCATTCATATCACTTGAGAATGAATAATAAACTTGATATATCCCTCAAAACTGTCGACAACAGCTAAATTTCACCTATCTGTTGGAAAAACTCAAATTTACACTCAGATTTTCAGCCTACACTGTCACCTTGGCCGTTACCTCCACTGCCAGGAATGGTGAACGACCGACTTTTGTGGTTAATTTAATCAGTAACACTTATACAAGCAGTAAAAAAATAACCAAAGAAATTGAATGTTCACAGTGCAATATTTTTTCTAAGATAGCTTGTTGAGGTTTCTGACGAAACCTTAAAATCCCATTGTAATTTATGTTATTTCTTAGATTCTCTCATTCACACAAACACGATTAATATTAAAAGCAACATGGACAAAATATCAGATTTTTGGGGGAAAAGACTAATTTTTCAAGTAGTACTTCAATATCAGGCTATTATTTAGGGGATTTACCATCAAATTCATTGCAAGTGAAAGGAAATCAGCCCTGTAAAATGAATGAGTGAGCGAGTGAGTGAGTAGAATTTAACATTGTTTTCAACAATTTTTCACTGTCATGATGGTACCTACATGTCAGGACAAGAGAGTGTTCACAGTTCTTATTATCCTGGACACTGATCAGCTCAGCCAGTACAGCACCCGGTCACCTATCCAAGTATTGACTGGACTCAAAGTTGCTTAACTTTGATCCGATGAGAACCGGTATGCCCAATGTGACATGCAATACCCCTCTCATAAATGCAAGGTCCCAGACAACCATTCATGAAT
>JAVTVY010012877.1:0-57927 GCA_036873755.1 Hanleya hanleyi
AGAGACCGCCATTTGGATTTTTACCATGATGATTTTGTTACATTTATGTTTTAGAATTCTTTTCAAATGTGTTGAATATTTTAGGTAAAACAGATTATTTTCCTACACTTTACAGTAGAAAAATCTAAAACAAAATGACACAAAAACTGCAGTAATGCCAAGTTCTGAGGACTCTGATGGCCGCCATCTTGAATTTACCCACGATCAATCGCACAAGGCAATCGCATTAGACAAATGGATTTCAAATCACAGTGATATGATAAGCTCCTCTTTCCATATGAGTCCACCAGATATAACCAAATTAGAACACTAATGGCGGCCATTTTGTAAACTGGTATTCATAACGTAAGTCAAATCTGCGATCGCTCTTTATCCAAAACTGTTTGTTTACTCATTGTGTGACTGTGTGCCACGTTGCATGCTTTTGTCATCGAAGGTACAGTTTCACTAAGAGAAGTTTCAACTCCATGAATATAAAACATGCAACACGATTCAGCCGACTATTTAGTGAGTAGAATTCATAGCGGAATAGCATACATTGTGTCAAATTTATTATGGGTGACTTCAGTTTGCTTAGCAAAGTATTAGTAATTGGAAAGAATCGAATATTTCTTCTGATTATTTGACCAATGCATTCGTCATTTCACCGAGACACCGCGAATAAACTCATTTGGGCGTGAGAACAGTTCAAGCTAAAATTTTAGCATATCCCCGTTAATATGACAAATACTTGACCTATAATGCCGGTTAAATCTTCCCCCATTGATGAAAAGAATTGTAGACCAGTTTTCCATTTCGTTACTGTCACATAGGGATCAGAAAGGTTTGCTAGTGGCCCAGTTTCACCTGAGGCAATTCAGTGTAACAGTACACTTTTATACTTCTGACAAAGTAGGTCGACGGCTTACAACCGGTGTGACATACCAGCATGGTTGTGGTTACAAATTGATGTAATTTTTAATTCATGCTTAGTTTAATTGTCAAAATATTCGTGGTATTTAGTTAATTATTTTTAGGAGAATGAAATGAGTCTAAAAAATATAGGACTTTATTGGTCTTTGGAAGCTGCTACGTTCTAGGATAGGCTTTCGGAAAGATTGTTATTAACTATGTGTTTCCTGTTAACATGGCTTAATCAGCTCACCGTGGTCACCATCGAGTTATTAGCAACATTTTTCCACTGTCAAAACTGTGTCCAATACTTATGTGTACAAAATTATAACTCTCATCAAGGTTCAGGGGCCAATAGTCAAAGCATATGCGTGTGATTGGACGGTTGACAATGCGTTAGGGCGTTACGATAGGGCGTTAAGTCGTTATGCTATGGCGTTAAGGCGTTACGATAGGGCGTTAAGGAATTGAGACGGCGTTAAGACGTTGAGATAGGACAAATAGCGTCAAGATAGGCCGTTAAGGCGTTGAAATGGGCGTTAAGGCGTTAAGATAGGGCGTTGAGATAGGGCGTTAGGGCGTTGAGACGGGCATTAGGCGTAACGACGGGCGTTGACGTGCGTCAATGCATTTCGATGAATTAATGTTAATTCCATGAGATATCTAGACCTATCAGAGCGTCTAAGCTATTTCGCCAGGGTGTTGAGAAGATAAGCCAGGCGTTGGTGGACGTTACTGTGTTACGTCTATAAAAGCAAGCCTATCCCCAAAACGTGCACAGTCGACTTTCAACCGTCAACATGGGTTATACATACTTTAAGGTGCGTTCACCAGACACTACGATATGATGCGATACCAGAAGAATATACATGGATATGAAGACACCGAGGCGCAAGAAGCCAATGCAGATGCTGATATTATACCAGCTGATTCTGAGAGTCCATCGACTGATACCGATTAAGAGACTGCTGAGAGTCTATCTACTGATACAGAGAGCTCGAGCTCAGATATCCAGGCTACGTACCAGGAAAGCTTAAGTGAGGAAGAACCCACCTTTTGGAAAGTACTGTGACAGCAGGTATTAATACCCACGCTGCAGTGATCGAAGATGCCGGACAGGACAACTTGCAACAGATTTATATCCAGAAAACAACAGCCATGGCGATCTATGAATAGTACAGTCTATTACCGCGACCCCACACCTCATAGTTCCATCACCAAGGCCAAGCTTCACCTGGAAGAGGATATGGGACTACTGCCCATCGAGGCCCTACAAAATACGATCAAAATGCGGAAACAGCTGTTCCATAACATGTTGCCGCTACAGTATCCTGGTCTGCCCAACAATGATTAGGGATACGTCTAACGGACAAGAGCGAACATGGTGGAAGGTTGACGCAACACCAAATGGCGGCTTCTGATGGAAAAGAGCTGCCGAGAATATATCTACATGTAACGGGCAAGGACGAAAATGACAGATGCAACATCAAATGGCGTCTTCTGATTGGACAAGAGCATACTTGAATTGTACACATACATACCCAACGTGGATTCCCCAGCGTTGGTACGATGTAACATTGGAGAGAATAAACTATATGAAAACGTTTTTATTTTTCTTTCTCTCATCTGTCTGGATCATGGCGTTAAGGAGTTGAGACGAACGTTAAGACGTTAAGATAGGGCGTTAAGGCGTTAAGATAGGCGCTACGGCGTTAAGATAGGGGTTAAAGCGTTGCGTGAGGATTTCATTCTCTTGCTGCATGTATTGCTGTTCATATAACCTTGAAGTGGCAGTCTTTTGTGTTAAATGCCGTCATTTTCATCTGACGACGATACAGCTCACCAATCCCCAGTGTACGAGTTTTCACAGCGACACAGCTCAACAATTACCAATATACGAGTTGTCAGAGCATTTCCGTCATAGCTCTCTAGATTTGTATCTAATACCGCTTATGCCGGTGCTAGGGGCCGTGTGGTCATGTCATCCAAGTTGCCACATGAACAGGTACAATAGAAGCGTACCTGAGATACAACACATATCACGAATCGTTAGATTCTTGGTATGTGCTTTAGAATAGGTTAACCGGAAGACTATACTGTGAAGTCATGTGGCTCTGTCAGTATGTCGGCACCTCTTCCCACTTCCCTACTGCGTTGTAATAGTGAGCACCTCCGAAAATGCCCTTGTGCATATCCGCGTTTCACCCCCAGTCTGACACTACCCAATAAGAGCTTCAATAGGATACCACCCACGTCTAATGTAGACCACGGATGGTCCATCTCTACCCCAAAACGGCCACCCAAATGCCATTTTTCCACTGTGCATGCGCAGATTGACGGTATTTCCACTACAAACCAGTCCAATCGGTCTCTCCCCTACGTGTGCTTCAACATGACACCCACCACGACCCATTCGGACAAGGGATGGTCCATCTCTACCCCCCAAAAAATCCATTCAAATGCCCTTTTTTCTACTGCCATGCGTGCCATTGTCTTACTCCCACTACACACCAGTCCAGTCGGACGCTCCCCCAAGGATGCTTCAATATGACACCCCATACGACGCATTCGGACCACGGATGGTCCACCTCGACCCCAAAACATCCAATCAAATGCCCTTTTTCAAAAATTCTCTGTCTGCGCATGCGCGCGCCATAGCCTTACTCCACTACACACCAGTCCAGTCGGACGCTCCCCGAGAGTGTTTCAATACCCTTTACGACCCATTCGGACAAGGGATGGTTCATCTGTACCCCATAACGTCCATTCAAATGCCCTTTTTCCTACTACGCATGCACGCCACTGTCTTACTCCCACTACACACCAGTCCAGTCGGACGCTTCCCCAGGAGTGCTTCAATATGACACCCCACACGACCCATTCGGAACACGGATGGTCCACCTCGACCCCAAAACGTCCATTCAAATGCCATTTCCCACATTTCCCTGCCTGCGCATGCGCGCCATAGCCTTACTTTCACTCCACACCAGTTTTGTCGGATGCTCCACCATGAGTGCTCAAACTGATACCCCACACGACCCATTCGGACCAAGGATGGCCCACCTCTGACCCAAAACGTGCACCCAAATTCTCTTTTCTAATACTGCCTGACCGCGCATGCGCAGATTGACACTAGATGTTTTGATCCGGATGTGACCCGGAAGTGACCTCTGACCCGGAAGTGACCTATGATCCGAATGTAACCTCGCACAGGATGTGATGTCAGCTTCACGTGACTCCACACCGCGCAATCCAGGGCGCGCTAAAATGGGACAGAATTTCACGGCTTACTACTTGTGATGTTGTGATGTACGCTGTTGACACGATGTGGAGCTACCATGCTGCAGTACTATGATGTAGCGGTTTAATTTTTACTCAGAGAGGCTACTCTCATCCGCGCGGTACACTGCTGGAAGTCACGTCCAGAAAATACCTTTAGTACTATTGGTCGATATTTATTTTGTGTTTAGGTTCATTGTGATAGCTCTGTTGAATGGTTTAACAGTTTATAATTCGTCCATAGGATATAAAATAAATCTAGACTTGGATGGCCAGGTTCACAATTCGTGATATAGCTATTCGGCCACGTCGCATTGCGCTGGATGAGCGCAAAGACCTCCGTCGAGGCAACAGGGTCAGTAGGGGAATACATCACTGAATAACATAGGGCCGGATGCCAAGCTCAATTTTGCATTTGTTGGGCGTTAGCTTCACCAATGGTAATTACGGTAATTCCCCTAATAATTCAATCACAGGAAGTTCACTTTTCACCTCTATTATTCAAACACTGAGAGAAAGTAGCATTCCCATCCTTTCAAATTGAAGAAAAGTCACAAACTGACAAAAAGTGACACTTAGTAGCTGGTGCTATGAAGAATATTTCCATATGTAAGCCAGTTTTGCTGCACTTCCAGTGATCGAATTATCAGGGGAATTACCGTAACCTGAGATTGAGGGTTCCCCACTAGCATGTCCAGCTAGGGATGTGGAAGTCACATTCCCCGCAAATAATTTTTCTTTGATTTCACGTGCTTGAAATATTGGGGTATGGAATAGAGTATATTGATGGGAAACCTGGAATACTGCTTGAGACATTAGGCCCCTTCTCACCCACACCTCCCCCTGAGAGGACGCCCCCACCCAAATCAACACGTTAGCGGCAGAAATGAGACCCTGTGTGCCTAGTTTTACCAACTTGCTTGAGATTTTATGCTATAGACCCTACACATCAACACTTCATATTTTGTATGTGTACAGTATAGCATCCTCATTGACAGAATCCTCTACAAAACACATCTGATTTTACCGACACTCCGTTCTGATCTGTCTCAGCATCATGTGATGATGTTTCAATGAGCTCGGAATAATTTTGTATGCTTGTGTTACAGGTCACCTTCGCCATAATGTATCAATTACCATGGACTTGTACATGTATCACATTCATATTGAATGGTGATGGCTGATGAGAATATTGCCCATATGGAACAAATGGCTGGATTCCAGCGAATAAAAAGTTCATGTTAATCATAAACAACATACAATTAATAATACTATCAAATAATTATGTATATTCCTTGTCGACATCAATATAATACAGACAATATTATGACTGAATCATGGTAACAGGAGGAGACTGAAGGAGACCCAGGAGACCCATGAAGTTATGAAAATAAATTTAGTATGATTGCCCATTACCCTCAAATTAGAAATATCTTCAGCAGCTAAAGTTAAGCCAATCATAACTATATAACACCATGGTATTGTTGTAATATCACCCAGGTATTGATCTTTGGTTAAGAATATATTGAGATACATATACCTGTTCTTTGTGTTATTCTGTATGCAGTTCATTCTGTATGTATTTTATACATGTACATATACCAGAAGTGGAATTGAAATTTGAATAAAATAATCAGAATATGTTCGATTTTTACCTCTAATCAGGAAATGAAGTCTTTGTTTCTAGAAGCTAAATCATTTCAGACACATTCAAGTCCTCACTTGGTCAAGGGAGATAATTTTGTAAAAAAACGAGAGATCCTGAAGGATCTTGGCGCCCACCATTGTCCGATAATTGTAAGCTAATGACAAGAGGATCTTTTTGTCCATTGTTACTAAGAACAAACGATTGATTTGTAATTTTGTTTACAGAATTTCGAATCTGAGCGAAAAAGATCGAAAAAGGGACACCGATAAACACCAAGATATAATCTAAGTTTCAGGAGTTTCAAGATTTCTAGAAACTGTACTTATGTTGGTTTTTATAATACAAGAGAGATGAGCAAAGTTAGTCTGAAAGTGAATGTACATGTACGAAGGATCGTTCGCCTATGTTTTGTAGTATTTTTATTTATTTATTTATTTTTTTGCACGTGTCATCATTGGGTACTGGAAGCGAAGACCAATCTCTTTACACTTTGGCTTGAACTATGAAACATACTTAAGATTTTATAATTAGGAACGAATGCTAGTTCTGTTCTGTTCACTGGACTAGTTTGAGATATCTCTTTTAAGATACCATGCTCGAAAATAGTAAGATGGTACAATACTTAATACTGAAGGGATCCGGTCCGCGCAGTAACTAAAGAAAACTGATTTAAAATTTGAAGAAATATATTTCAATTCCGAATTATTTGAACTCCTTGATATGGAAGATGAAGTTATGGATATTCTCTATAGTCAATATATAGAATATGCCCCACCGTTTGATCCGCCGACTCGTGTGATGCAACGTCACAACTCGAGAATACCGTATTAATTTGAAGCGTAACTTGGATTTTCGAATCGAACCAAAAAAGGTATCTTGCACCACTAGGCCCCATGTGGGAGCTGTGTACCAAATTTCAGAAAGATCCATGAAATATTTCCTGAGAATTCACGATAACAATGTTTCAAGGGGAAATTCAAGATGGCCGCCTTGTGGCCATATTGGATTTTCGATTCGGACCGAAAAAGGTATCTTGCACAACTAGACCATAAGGGGAACCTGTGTACCAAATTTGAGAAAGATCCATGCAGGAATGACGATAATAAAGTTGCATGGGAAAACCCAAGATGGCCGAACCCAAGATGGCCGCCTGTTGGCCATATTGGATTTTCGAATTGGACCAGGAAAGGTATCTTGCACAACTAGATGACAAGGAGAACCTGTGTACCATATTTAACAAAGATCCATGCAATAGTTCCTGAGTAATCGCAATAACAAAGTTTCATGGGGAAATCCAAGATGGCTGCCTGGTGGCCATACTGGATTTTCGAATCGGACCAGAAAAGGTATCTTGCACAACTAGACCCCAAGGGAAACCTGTGTACCAAATTTGAGAAAGATCCATGCAGTAGTTCCTGAGAAATCGCGATAACAAGAATTGTTTACGGACTGACGGACGACGGACGACTGACGACGGACGACGGACCACGGATGAAAAACCCAATAATGTAGGCTTACATGTGGAATGTATACACTCCTTTGTTTCAGCTACAATTCAGAATAAGTTTTCAGAATATTATCAGGTTTTAACAAGCAAATTATTCATCATCAACAAGTGTCACAGCACACAATGTGGATGTCACTATACTGTTAGGATAAGTCCCCCGCCGAAATGGCAGCAATATTTTTTAGCATTGTTGGTCTCGGGGGGGATATACATGAGGGAGGCAACTGCTACTTCATAGGCGTTGCATGCGGGTCTTTCTGCCTTCCCAAGTTTTAAAATCAACTAATGGAATGGAAAATCAACGTTTTTTTGCTTCTGTAATATAGTTTCCATGAAATGAAGCATGGAAATTATGTTCCGAGAAGCGACCCCAAGTGACATCTCAAGGCATATTATTGGCAAACCAAATTTGACGAGAAGCTGAATGCATCCTCAACCTATTGTCTGGAAACCAAATTTTAAATTTGCCACCAGGTGTCGCCACCTGTAGGTGCAAGTGGGCGAAATGCAATCCCAAGGATCATCTCATGACATGGAGTATCAGCATACGAACTTTGGGAAGAATCTGAAAAGGGGTTATTGCCCGTAAACCAAATTTAGATTTGTATGTGCGAAACACAATCCCAAGTGTCATCTTATGGCATATGAATACCAAATTTGAGAAGAATCTGATGAGCAGTTGTCAAATTATGCCAGAAACAAATTGCAGATTTTTCCACCAGGTGTCGCCACCAGTATGCAGAAGCGGGTGAAATACAATCCCAAGGGACATATCATGGCATGGTATCTGCATACCAAATTGGAGAAAAATCTGATGAGCGAAATCAAATTTAGATTTGACACGAGGTGATGCTACCCGTAAACACAAGTGGGCGAAACGCAATCCCAAGTGACATCAAATGTCATGATATATTCATACCAGGTTTAAGAGGAATCTGATGAGCGGTTCTCAAGTTATTACCCGGAAACAAATCTGGTATTTCGCCACCAGGTGGCACCACCTGTAAGTAAAAGTGAGCGAGAGGCAATCCCACGCAACATCTTCTGGCATGATACATGCATGCTAAATTTGAGGAGATTCTGATGAGCAGTTCACAAGGAATGCATATGGCAAATATTGAAGAAACTAGATACAGTCGATCGAATACGATTGGAGGCATGCCTTTTGCATCTGTAGTAAAAGAAACATTCATTATTTGTGAAGAAAGTAAAAACGTAAAACTTAGGAAAAACATCATTAACATGGCCCCATAAGATGCCTTGAGGGTAGCTACCCACATACCAAATTTAAAAGAATCCATTAAGGTCCAACAGTTACTGTGCGGAAATGCAATTTTACCTTGGCCCTCAGGTAGCGCCATGTGTAGGCAGATAGGCATAACAAATAATCTCAACGGAGATCTTCAAGCAAGATCCCTTGACATTGGAAATAGAAAATGTTAACTTGGCCTACAGGTGGCGCCACCTATGAGCAGATCGACAAGAAAAACAATACCAAGTGAAACCTTCAGGTAAGGTATATGTATACCAAGCTTGGAAAGAATTCATTCGAGTATTAAAAAGTTATTGTCTGGAAACATAATTTTAAATTTGCCCCCAGGTGGTACCACCTATATGTGGATCGGCATGAAAAACAATGCCAAACGAGAAATTGAGGCGAGGTACCTACACACCAAATTTGGAATGAATCGGTTCAGGTTTTCAAAAGTTATTGTCTGAAAACACTTAACTTAGCTTTCAGGTGGTCCCCCTATTAACATGAAAAACATTCTCAAGCCAGATCTTAGGCAAGGTACCACCACACCAAATTTGGAAAGAATCCTTAGGGATTTCAAAAGTTATTGTCTGGAGATGCAATTTTAACTTGGCCGGAGGTGGCGCCACCCAGAAGTGGGTTGGCACGAAAAACAATTCCAAGCAAGATCTATGGGACATATTTACCAAGTACAAAAACATGGGTCTGTGCATGATAAATTGAAACATTTTGGGGTTGCAATTATCCCAATATTGCAGACAACACACAAATTTCAGCTTCTGTCAAGATATATTGGAGATATATATGCTCAAACACAATATATGAGGGTCGGGCGAGGGCTAGTTTGGGAGATAGAGGGTGCGGCTCGGCGCCCTGGGGATGGGGGCATGCTGTTCTTGAGGGTAGTGGTAGGTGTGCTGACATGAAAGCCATAGAAAGCTCCCTGTACATGAAACAACCACACTAACAACTTCATGCCCTCATCCGTGAGTCCGAAAAACCACAAGGTGGAATTCAATTCAATTCAGGAAATTGATCATATGCACAGTGTGCACCCAAACTTTAGGAACTCAGTTGTAATTAATATAGTAAGTTACACGTGTGGACACAAATGGTTCCTGCAGAAGCTTTAGGGTAGATCATATGATGTGAGATACAATTGTTTGATAGCGAAATTGAAGAAAATGTTGTCCTTCATTTAAGATGACACGAAATTAAAAAATCAGGGGTTCGGTTCCCCGCCAGTTATTTCATATTATACTTCTGAAATAAAAAATATGGTTCATGCAAAAGCTTTAGGGTAAATCATATGATGTGGAATAGAACGATTTCACAGCAAAACTGAAGGAAATGTTGTCCTTCATGTAAGGCGACACGAAATTCAAAACTAACACAGGTTCTGTACTGCGGGGATTGCCCCGCCAGTTATTTCATATTATACTTCTGAAATAAAATATGGTTCCTGCAAAAGCTTTAGTGTATGATGTGGAATAGAAGGACTGGAAAGCAAATTTAAGAAAATGGTGTCCTTCATTTAAAGCGACATGAAATTCAAAACTAACAGCGAGAAGCGGAAGAAAGAAAAAAAATGACAAACGCATTTAGGGATGCCTAATTATTAGACAAAGCATTTGAATGTTTGTAGTAGTTAAAAACCCGAAAAGGTAACATTTTCCAGGGAGGTAACTCTTGATTCCGATAGGGGGCGCTGCGAGGTGCGGTGGCGATCACGTGATCAAGGCAAGTACTGACATGTTCTGGATTGCATCAGCATTGGCTGTGTGCCAAGTTTTGACCACTATAGGTCTGGCAACCTTTGACCGTTGTATTCCTCCGCGGTGATGCGGTCATGTCTGGCGGTGATGCGGTCGCGGAAAAAAACTTCCGCGGAGAAAAAGTAGTCCCCAGAATTCAAATACGCTGCATGGTCCGATTGGGTCGTATGAGGTATCAATGTGAAGCATTCGTGAAGGGGCATCTGATGGGCTGGGTGCGGGGTTGAAATAGCGTCATTCTGCGCATGCGCGGTGGACCAAGAGTATGGAAATAGACGTTTTGGGGTCTAGGGGAGCCACTAATGGTCCAATTGGGTCATATGAGGTATCAATGTGAAGCATTCGTAAAGGGGCATCTGATGGGCTGGGTGCGGGGTTGAAATATCGGCATTCTGCGCATGCGCGGTGGACCAAGGGTATGGAAATAGACGTTTTCGGGTCTTTGTGGGCCACTAGTGGTCCTATGGAGTCGAGTGAGGTATCAATGTGAAGCACACATGAGGGGGCATCCGACGGGTGGGAGTGGGGTTAGAATATCGGCATTCTGCGCATGCGCAGACAGGGAATTGTGGGAAAAGGGTATGGAAATAGACGTTTTGGGATCTAGGGGAGCCCCTAATGGGCCCATGAAGTCGTATGAGGTATCAATGTGAAGCCTATGTGAGGGGGCACCCCCCTGGACTAGTGTTTCGGCCGTTGTCAACAGTCTGCGCATGGGCAGACAGGGAATTGCGGGAAAAGGGTATGGAAATAGACGTTTTGGGATCTAGGTAAGCCCCTAGTGGGCCGATTGGGTCAAGTGAGGTATCAATGTGAAGCATTCGTGAAGGGGCATCCGATGGGGTGGGTCTGGAGTTGGAATGTCGTCATTCTGCGCATGCGCGGTAGAGCAAGTGTATGGAAATATACGTTTTGGGGTCGAGGTGGGCCACTATTGGTCCTATGGAGTCGTATGAGGTATCAATGTGAAGCACACATGAGGGGGCATCCGTCTGGGCTAGTGTCTCGGCCGTTGTCAACATTCTGCGCATGCGCAGACAGGGAATTGTGGGAAAAGGGTATGGAAATAGACGTTTTGGGGTCCACATGGGCCACTATGGGTCCTATGGAGTCGTATGAGGTATCCATATGAAGCATTCGTGAAGGCGCATCCGACGGGGTGGGTGACACGTGGAACTGACGTCATTCTGCGCATGCGCAGTAGACCAAGGGTATGGAAATAGACGTTTTGGGATCTAGGGGAGCCCCTAGTGGACCGATTGGGTTGAGTGAGGTATCCATGTGAAGCCTATGTGAGGGAGCATCCGCCTGGACTAGCGTCTGGTCCGTGTTTGACATTATGCGCATGCGCAGACAGGGAATTGTGGGTAAAGGGTATGGAAATAGACGTTTTCGGGTCTAGGTTGTCTACTATCCGTCAAGTCCGAGCGGTTCACTTTGCATAATGAAGGTGCCTTACGAGTGTGATGCACGCAGCTATATGGCCTATTATACCCAACAGGCCGGGGGTAGCTTTCCGGTCTTTGCAGGTACACGCATGCAACGAGGACATGGGCTGGGGAACATACTCGGGAGCATCGTCAAAACGTTCCTCCCCTTGGTGACGCGTGGGGTCAAAGCGATCGGCAAACAAGCGGTACGCAGCGGACTGCAAGTCGCGGGTGATGTCTTGGGCGGTGCGGCACCCAAAGAAGCACTGAAACGCCGAGCCAAAGAAGCAGGAGGCGTCTTGGTCGCCAAAGCACAACGCACCGTAGGGAATAAAAGACCCGCACCACCGAGACCACGCACCAGTCGACGACCGACCCAACGACGACGCACATCGAAGACCCAGGATATCTTTTCTTAAACATGGCTTTCATCCACGCCGAGTCGTGTCCTTCTACCAACAGTGAATTTGATTTATGGACCGTCCCACCTACTCAGACCAGTGCCGAAGAGGGCCAATGGGTGGAACATCTCCCCCTTTCCAGCATTACAGCCATAGGCCCCATTGAATTCACCATCACCAACGCAGATACGACCTACCTGGATTTAGCCCACACGTACCTATATGTGAAAGCTAAAATCACCAACAAAGATGGGTCTGTCCTCAAAGCAGATACACCCGTGGGTCCAGTGAATCTCTGGCTTCATTCGCTATTCCAGCAAGTGGATATAGCCCTCAGTGATAAACTGGTGAGCGCCTCAACAAACACGTACCCGTATCGAGCCTACATCGAAACACTATTATCCTATGGGCGTGATGCTAAAAAGTCGTATTTGACAGCCCCGTTGTTCTACCGAGATACCCCAGGCAATATGGAAGTGAGTCCCGATAATGACGGCTATACGGAGAGAGTGGATGCCACAGCAGAGAGTCACTCGGTCGATATGATGGGACGTCTGCATGCGGACTTATTCATGCAGGACCGATACCTCTTGAATGGAGTACCTGTCAAAATACGACTAGTGCGCCCAACGCCTGCGTTTGCCTTGATGGCTCCGAGTGAGGACCTCGAGTTTAACATTGTTATCCAAGAGGCCAGTCTGTTTGTACGCAAAGTGAAACCGAGCCCAGGTGTACAGTTGGGGCACATCAGAGCCTTGGAGAAAAAACCAGCCCAGTACCCGATTCGACGAGTACAGACCAAGGTCTTTTCCGTCCCTAAAGGGAATATGATTGTCAATCAAGAAAACCTGTTCCTGGGGGATTTGCCCAAGCGTTTAACCCTAGCCTGTGTGGAGAACGTCAGTTATAATGGGACACTCTCGAGGAATCCGTTCAACCTAAAAGCGTTCAACATCAATTTCGTGGCCCTGCATGTGGATGGCCAACAGGTACCGGCACGCCCCTTACAACCTAACTTTGGAACGGCCAATTACATCCGGAGCTATCTGAACCTCTTCACAGCAACTGGCCAAATCAACCAAGACGAGGGAAATATGATCAGTCGAGACGATTTCGGCAAAGGATACACATTGTTCTGTTTCGATCTGACCCCCACCTTAGACAACGATCATCAACTGAGTCGCGTCAAGAAAGGCAACTTACGCTTGGAACTGCATTTCGGGACCCCTTTACCGAAAACCATCAATGTGATTTGCTACGCTGAGTTTGACAACATTATTCAAATCGATAAAAGCCGTAACGTCCTGTGTGACTTTGCCACCTAACATGGATACAGACCAGATACGCACCGTGCTGGAGAATGATCCAGGGACACGCATGGTCTTTCAAGGAGTGTTCGCCCGAGACGTGTTCCCATTAGACCGTGTGTATCCTGCTGCTTACGTGCTGAATACAGACCCGATGGATCGACCCGGTCAACACTGGGTGGCCGTGTACTTGACAGAAGAGTAGGGCGAATACTTTGACCCGTACGGCCTACCACCCTGCATTCCGATTTAACAGACTTCATGGATCAAGGCACAGAGACGTGGTGTTGGAATACCAAAACGTTGCAAAGCCTGACCAGTAGTGTGTGTGGACAATATTGCTTGTTTTACCTGTACCATCGATGTCGGGGACATTCAATGCAGACGATCGTCCACATGTTTGACGAGTACCCCAAGGCCGAGGACCGAGATGTACTCGTATATGACTGGGCTGCCGTTCATTTCAATATACAAGTCCCGTTCTGGGCTTTAATTTTTTCACGTAAAGCCCCCTGTTCCGGGCTTCAGTTTTTTCACGTGGTTGTTCTCACGTTGTTGTTGTTCACTGAATAAAAAAAATGAGATCTCAAAAATCTGTCTTGCGTGTTTTCTGTGTGAGCATGAATGCCCCATGTGGGACATGTGGGGATTCAGTCCATGAATGGGTTGAGAAAATAGCCAATCAGTGGCCTCGGATGGGATCAAATATAACCCATCAATGCCTAGAAAACAATGCAAGAGCACTGCAGTAAAATGGAGAGCCAATGAAATCAGCCCACAGACCAAGTGCATGTTTTGGTCTAGGTTAAGAGTGGGCATTCCAACATTTGATGAGAAGTTACAAGTTACAAGAGCAACAGGTGGAGTGAAGTGAGGTTCGAGGTGTAGGTAAAGACCAGGAAGACGGCGAGTGGAGACTCGCCCAACACCTATAGATTAAGTTTAATATATTTATTAAGTTTTTTTCGTGCCAATACGGTTCTGTGAAAAACTGAGGGTTCCCCACTGGCCATTTCACATAGGGAAATAGATGGTAATATTGTCGGAGACCCTCCTCTATACATGGATGCTTCGGAAGAATGAATAAACGCTAGGCTAAGGAAAAATTGGAACTCTTCTGTGTTCGGAGGTAGTTTTAGTGAAACCGGAAGTGACGTCACACCCACTTGCGCAGAACCCACACCATCAAACCTCAACCATGGACCCATATGGGGTTGAGTACAACAAACACACGCCCATGTGTATATTTCTATACTACGACCACTCTTGAACACGGACGACACACTAGTCCAGGCGGCTGCCCCTTCACGAGAGCTTCAAAATAAGACCTCATACGACTCCATCAGACCCATAGTAGACAACCTAGACCCGAAAACGTCTATTTCCATACCCTTTTCCCACAATTCCCTGTCTGCGCATGCGCATAATGTCAAACACGGACCAGACGCTAGTCCAGGTGGATGCTCCCTCACATAGGCTTCACATGGATACCTCACTCGACCCAATCGGTCCACTAGGGACTCCCCTAGATCCCAAAACGTCTATTTCCATACCCTTGGTCTACTGCGCATGCGCAGAATGACGTCAGCTTCACATGGATAGCTCATACGACTCCATAGGACCCATAGTGGCCCATGTGGACCTCAACACGTCTATTTCCACACCCTTTTCCCACAATTCCCTGTCTGCGCATGCGCAGAATGTTGACAACGGCCGAGACACTAGCCCAGACGGATGCCCCCTCATGTGTGCTTCACATTGATACCTCATACGACTCCATAGGACCAATAGTGGCCACCTCGACCCCAAAACGTATATTTCCATACGCTTGGTCTACCGCGCATGCGCAGAATGACGACATTCCAAACCCAGACCCACCCCATCGGATGCCCCTTCACGAATGCTTCACATTGATACCTCACTTGACCCAATCGGCCCACTAGGGGCTTACCTAGATCCCAAAACGTTTATCTCCATACCCTTTTCCCACAATTCCCTGTCTGCGCATGCGCAGACTGTTGACAACGGCCGAAACAGGGGGGTGCCCCCTCACATAGGCTTCACATTGATACCTCATACGACTCCATAGGCCCATTAGGCGCTCCCCTAGATCCCAAAACGTCTATTTCCATACCCTTTTCCCACAATTCCCTGTCTGCGCATGCGCAGAATGCCGATATTCCAACCCCACACCCACCCGTCGGATGCCCCCTCATGTGTGCTTCACATTGATACCTCACTCGACTCCATAGGACCACTAGTGGCCCACAAAGACCCGAAAACGTCTATTTCCATACACTTGGTCCACCGCGCATGCGCAGAATGCCGATATTTCAACCCCGCACCCAGCCCATCAGATGCCCCTTTACGAATGCTTCACATTGATACCTCATATGATCCAATTGGACCATTAGTGGCTCCCCTAGACCCCAAAACGTCTATTTCCATACCCTTGGAACACCGCGCATGCGCAGAATGACGCTATTTCAACCCCGCACCCAGCCCATCAGATGCCCCTTCACGAATGCGTCACATTGATACCTCAAACGACCCAATCGGACCATGCAGCGTATTTGAATTCTGGGGACTACTTTTTCTCCGCGGAAGCTTTTTTCCGCGACCGCATCACCGCCAGACATGACCGCATCACCGCGGCGGAATACAACGGTCAAAGGTTGCCAGACCTATAGTGGTCAAAACTTGGCACACAGCCAATGCTGATGCAATCCAGAACATGTCAGTACATGCCTTGATCACGTGATCGCCACCCCACCTCGCAGCGCCCCCTATCGGAATCAAGAGTTACCTCCCTGGAAAATGTTACCTTTTCGGGTTTTTAACTACTACTAATGTTATCGCTTGTGAAGAATTTGAATGGAAACCACGGACATGCACAGAAGATTGGAACAAGATCCAGTGGCGCCACCTTCAGGTGGATCTTGCTGAAACGCAATACCAACTCATATCTGGTCACAAGGAGTGTATATGCTAAATTTCGAAGGAATCGGACAAAGCTTTTGGAAGTTATCGCCTGTGAAGAATTTGAACAGACATCCACAGACACAAAGAGAGCAAGACCCATTTCAACTGGAACGGACACGAAGAAGCGAAACTCAGTGGCGCCACCTTCAGGCAAATGTTACTGAAATCCAGTACGCAACCGCGTCTTCTCACAAGAAATGCGTATGCCGAATTTCGGAAGAATCCAAGAAAGCATTTGGAAGTTATCGCTTGTAACTGACATCCACGGACACAAAGAATCAAGATTCATTTTGACCCAGTGGCGCCACCTTCAGGCAGATGTTGCTGAAATGCGAGACCGACTGGCGTCTTGTCGCAAGGAATGCGTATGCCGAATTTCGGAAGAATCCAACAAAGGGTTAGGAAGCAATCATTCGAACAGACATGCACGGACATGCACGGACAAATAGAAGCAAGAAACATTTTAAAGTCCCCCGGCCGCGTTGCGGCGGGGGGCAATGAAAAGAAAAGTATATGTATATTATTTATCAGCTTTATTAAATAAGTTTAGACTCACGTAGGTGGATGAATTTGGTGCCTCTGCAAAATCAAACCATATTCAACTGCCAAATGCCAAGATAAATAGCCCCCCTCCCCCACGGAAATATAATTTATCAAAATTTAGAATAACTGTTTTTAAACAACCAGGCTGGTGGTTATCATCATCTGAAAGAAAACAAGTATCAGAAAAATCAGGGCATCGTCGATTGTGCTGTTGTCTTCCAGTCAGTCAGTCAGTTTGATATGCAACAACAACAACTTCGACTATTTGGTTGGCTTCGACATTTAAGTCATCGGCCGACAAATACTTTACGATATATAGAAATGACGGGTAGTGTACTATGAATCATTGAGTTGTAATATTAATGACATCAAATGGCGACGATAAACTTACCCGGAAAAAAAAATTGCATTGTCCATTGTCACAAAACGAGTTGCGTTTATCTGGTGATGCCTCAACATGGACTGTGGTCTGTCATGACGGACGTGAAGAGGGCGAACGAAAGTAGAAACACCAACACAAAATATGTAATAATTCTACAAACATTTACTACAGCTAAAACAGATGTCAAATTTTCGGTTCAATTGTACAGCAATGATACGACAAAACTAGATCAATTCACCCTGGTGCTCACAGCACTTCTCAATACACAGATGAGATCATTAATACAGTACTATACAATCACTAATACCCAGATGAAGTATTAAGTACTATACATTTACTAATACCCTGATGAGGTATTCAGTACTATACATTTACTAATACCCTGATGAGGTATTCAGTACTATACATTTACTAATACCCTGATGAGGTATTCAGTACTATACATTTACTAATACCCTGATGAGGTATTCAGTACTATACATTTACTAATACCCTGATGAGGTATTCAGTACTATACATTTACTAATAAATTCAGAACTATACATTTACTAAACAAATATGTGACGAAGTCTTACCCCATGCATTCTGTCTTGGGTGCTTTCACAATCCATATAGTTCCAAAGTTCGTACGGTAATCCAGATCACAAAACCGTTCAACGTCCCTGTGCGTTTTGCACTTTTCCCGCACATCAAATCAATTGTGCCACGCCCTTTCTTTTCCTGATGAAGGGAAGCGGCAAGTAGTTTTCAACTCTGCAGTCAGTGTTCTAATAGCCTCCAATTAACGTCCTCGATTGCACGCACTCAAGTGAATGAAAATCCACGGCTGTGTATCCAGGAATGTCAATACAATTCTTGTAACGAATATTGATACGGCCATCAAACTTTTTGTTACAGCAAATTGACGAAACTTTCTCACTGACCGTGACCACGTCTTGTCAGCTCCACGGTCTTCTGCAGTCTTCCTCCAGTATAGGACCTTCACTGTGGTACCTAAACTTCTGATATGGTCTCTAGCACAGTTTCAACTCTATCATTAACAGTCCAGAAACTTGTACCTGACACAACCCCCCATTTAAGAACATTAATCGGTGATATTAATGTTTCAACAAGTTTATGGTGATCCAAGTGAATATAACACAAATGTTTTCAAACAAGTAATGTGGAATTCCATATATAACCTTCAAATTTACAATTTGCACATGAATGTGGGTTGTCTCAAAGAATTGGTCAGAAATACCACTACTGCAGTGGTTGTGTCAGCTAGTTCACTCGGCTTAAGTAATCAGCCCCAATATTATCTTTGCCTTTGATGGACCGCACAGTAAACCGGTACTCTTGTAAAAAGAGTGCCCATCGTAGTACCCGAGAATTTAGCAGCTTGGCTCTGTTTAGGTAGGCTAAAGACTGATGGTCCGTCTCCAAAACAAACTCGGTTCCATACAAGTAACGATTGAACTTTTGAATAGCCCATATGATGGCTAAACTCTCTCGTTCAAACACAGAGTAATTTCGTTCTCTATCTAGAAGTTTACGACTGGCATACGCCACTGGGAATAATTTGCCCTCCGTCTCCTGCAAGAGGACAGCGCCAAGACCAATATCAGACGCATCCGTCCGCAGAGTGAATTGCTTGGTCAGATCTGGCAGTTTCAAAACAGGAGGGTTGGACAGAACCGTCTTCAAAGCGCTAAAAGCCGCCTCTTCGCTTTCACCCCACTTAACGCGCGAAGGGGCCCTAGCCTTGGTGAGATCAGTCAAGGGGGCAGCAAGATCAGAATACTTAGGAATATACTCCCGATAGAAACCTGTCAGTCCAAGAAACGCCCTAACTTGTTTCTTTGTGGTGGGGCGCTGAGATTTCTGAATCTTGTCCAGATTGACAATCATCGGCCTAAGATTATCTTCCCCTACTACATGCCCCACAAAATCCATGGTAGAAAACCCTAAGAAGCACTTCGAAGGCTTAGCTGTTAGATTGGCATCCCGTAATCGCTTGAACACCTCTCGGAGGATGGCTTTGTGCTCCTCCCAGGTCTTTGTATGGACAAGAATATCATCGATATAATTATCCACACCGGGGATCCCTTCTAGAAGTTTTCGCATCATCCTAGAAAATTTTGAGGGGGCGCACACCAAACCAAATGGCATAGTCATAAAATGATACAAGCCCTGAGGGGTAGAAAATGCCGTTTTCTCTTTAGAACCCTGGGCCATGGGTATCTGCCAGTACCCTTTACATAGGTCGATTTTTGAGAAATATCGGTCTCCCGAAAGTCTGACAAATATATCTCTTGGATCAGGTATGGGCTCGGCGTCAAAATGGGTTAATTTATTTAAAGCTCTGAAGTCCACACAGAAGCGATACGTGGAATCAGGTTTCTTGATCAATACTACTGGAGAACTATAGGGAGACTCGGAGTGCTCAATCACCCCTAGACGCAACATTTTCTCGACCTCCTCTGAAATAGCTTCTCTAACCGCATATGGGAGTTGGTACTGTTTCCCTCGTACCGGTGTACTACTCTCAACCCTGATGTCACACTCACATAAATTAGTATGACCGGGCAAGTCAGTAAACACCGACTGATACTGCTGTAGCAGTGACTCAACTTGCTTCTTTTGGGGCTCCGATAACTCATCTCCAACCTTAACATCTACAATAAACTCAGTTTGTTTGAGAGACAGTAACGGAATATCTTGCTTGATCTCTTCGACCTCATCGGACTCCTGTCCAGTGAGAGCAAGAACCACTGTGGGAATTTCGCTACATGGAGAGGTAACAACATCCTCACGAGTCACATACCTTTTGAGCATATTGATATGGAATAATTTGCATTTTCCATCTAGGTCAATTCTATAGTCTACTCTACCTACTTTTCCCACTATCGTGTAAGGTCCTTTCCAGTGAAGCAACAACTTATTGTTATCCGTTGGTAACAACAGAAGGACTTGTTCCCCTATCTCTAATTTCCTATCTTTGCTGGACTTGTCATAATATCTCTTATACCGACCGGCACTTTTCTGTAATTCTTCCTTAGCCAGTTGACAGGTCTCTTCAAGCCTGTTCCTTAAATCGAGAACGTACTCGTAAGTCGTTTTAATCTCTGGTTCTACTTTCTCCGCAGTCCACAATTCTCGAAGAATTTCCATGGGTCCTCTAACAGACCTACCGTACAAAAGCTCGAACGGAGCAAAGCCGAGACTCTCTTGTGGGACCTCGCGATAAGCAAAGAGGACAGGACCAAGGTATCTGTCCCACTCGGAGGGTTTTTCGTCACACAGACGTTTAATCATCCGTTTGAGAGTTCCATTAAATTTCTCAACCAGCCCGTTACATATCGGGTGATACGGAGTCGTAGTTAATTGTTTCAAGGACAATAACCGACTTACCTCTTGCATTACCCCTGAGGTGAATTGGGAACCCTGATCTGATAATATTTCCCTTGGCACTCCTACTCTACAGAATATCTCTACCAAAGCTTCCGCAACACGTTCGGCTTCTATATTTGGTAAAGCTACCGCCTCGGGGTAGCGGGTGGCATAGTCCACTAAGGTTAAGATATACCGATTTCCTCGAGCCGATCTGGGGTAAATTGGTCCTACAAGATCAATGGCGACCCGGTCAAATGGGGTATCAATTAACGGCATAGTACCCAGCGGAACCCTGGGTGTCTGACCTTTAGGAGTGGTCTTTTGACATATATCGCACGACCTGCAGTATCTCGTTACATCACCATGTACACCTGGCCAGTAAAACTGAGTCAACACTCGATCATATGTTTTCCTTATCCCCAAATGTCCACTCATGATAGAATCATGTGCAAGTGAAAGAACCATCTTGCGAAATTCCTTGGGAACTACCACCTGTTTACTAACCTTTCCTGATGCTTTCTCGTACGACCTATACAAAATTCCCTGCTCCTTCACAAATGTAACCAGATTTCCCCGCGGATCCATTTTACCACCACTTTCAACTTTGTCTCTAAATTTCTTCAAGGTCGGATCTTCATTTTGTTTTTGCTTCAAAACCACAGGATCTACATTATCAAAGGCCCCCTGGAAAGTAGGCAGTGGTCTGAAAGGCTTAGATTTTACAGCCTTTTGACCTCTTGTTTCGACTGCCTGTACAGAATCTACATGATCCTTGTCAGAACCTTGGTTGTTATCACGTTGGTGAACTGACATAAACTCAGTTTTCTCAGCTACACCATCCCAAAATGGATCTGGATCCATTGGGTCACGTGCTCCAGGAATATTTCCTATTATTATATCGTACACGGGAGCTTCCATACACATGGCTCTTACACTTCCAGAAAAGTATGGGGTGTTAACTTCAATTGTGGCAACCTTGACTCTTCTAGCCGAGCCATCAATTAATATACACTCCTGTGTATCACCAGTAAATTGGTCTTCCCGAACCAAACTACAACGGACTACGACCCCACTGCATCCACTGTCTCTAAGAACCGAAACCTCATTCCCAGACAGAAAACCTTTTGAAACCGGCATATTCCTTGCTAACCCGATTTGAATCTGGGAAGTACCCCGAGGCGGGTCTCTACAAGCGGCACTCACAATTGGAACCGAATGGCCACAAGCTAGCTTAATCATATGAGACTGACTATCTGCAATCTGCTCCACCAAACAAGCATTAGCTGTGTCCCGTTTATGCGAGTCAGGTTTCCTGTTTGCAAATGCAGGGGAACGGATCGGTTGACCGGACACTAAGTACTTAGCCATACACTGATTTTGTACATGACCTGTCCGCTGACATCGATAACATTTTTGGTCCGTGTGACCGACTCTATTCTGGCCCACCTTTCCCTGAGAGGTCTGCTGATTTCCCCTTTGGAAAGTTATGTTCGGATTTTTCCCCAGTCCCTTCTGACTAGTCCCATTCGACAAGCTATGTCCAGATTGACAATCATCGGCCTAAGATTATCTTCCCCTACTACATGCCCCACAAAATCCATGGTAGAAAACCCTAAGAAGCACTTCGAAGGCTTAGCTGTTAGATTGGCATCCCGTAATCGCTTGAACACCTCTCGGAGGATGGCTTTGTGCTCCTCCCAGGTCTTTGTATGGACAAGAATATCATCGATATAATTATCCACACCGGGGATCCCTTCTAGAAGTTTTCGCATCATCCTAGAAAATTTTGAGGGGGCGCACACCAAACCAAATGGCATAGTCATAAAATGATACAAGCCCTGAGGGGTAGAAAATGCCGTTTTCTCTTTAGAACCCTGGGCCATGGGTATCTGCCAGTACCCTTTACATAGGTCGATTTTTGAGAAATATCGGTCTCCCGAAAGTCTGACAAATATATCTCTTGGATCAGGTATGGGCTCGGCGTCAAAATGGGTTAATTTATTTAAAGCTCTGAAGTCCACACAGAAGCGATACGTGGAATCAGGTTTCTTGATCAATACTACTGGAGAACTATAGGGAGACTCGGAGTGCTCAATCACCCCTAGACGCAACATTTTCTCGACCTCCTCTGAAATAGCTTCTCTAACCGCATATGGGAGTTGGTACTGTTTCCCTCGTACCGGTGTACTACTCTCAACCCTGATGTCACACTCACATAAATTAGTATGACCGGGCAAGTCAGTAAACACCGACTGATACTGCTGTAGCAGTGACTCAACTTGCTTCTTTTGGGGCTCCGATAACTCATCTCCAACCTTAACA
Organism: Hanleya hanleyi; assembly: GCA_036873755.1. Taxonomy (NCBI): domain Eukaryota; kingdom Metazoa; phylum Mollusca; class Polyplacophora; order Lepidopleurida; family Hanleyidae; genus Hanleya; species Hanleya hanleyi. The sequence continues at coordinate 23,098 of JAVTVY010012877.1, forward strand.
TCTACAATAAACTCAGTTTGTTTGAGAGACAGTAACGGAATATCTTGCTTGATCTCTTCGACCTCATCGGACTCCTGTCCAGTGAGAGCAAGAACCACTGTGGGAATTTCGCTACATGGAGAGGTAACAACATCCTCACGAGTCACATACCTTTTGAGCATATTGATATGGAATAATTTGCATTTTCCATCTAGGTCAATTCTATAGTCTACTCTACCTACTTTTCCCACTATCGTGTAAGGTCCTTTCCAGTGAAGCAACAACTTATTGTTATCCGTTGGTAACAACAGAAGGACTTGTTCCCCTATCTCTAATTTCCTATCTTTGCTGGACTTGTCATAATATCTCTTATACCGACCGGCACTTTTCTGTAATTCTTCCTTAGCCAGTTGACAGGTCTCTTCAAGCCTGTTCCTTAAATCGAGAACGTACTCGTAAGTCGTTTTAATCTCTGGTTCTACTTTCTCCGCAGTCCACAATTCTCGAAGAATTTCCATGGGTCCTCTAACAGACCTACCGTACAAAAGCTCGAACGGAGCAAAGCCGAGACTCTCTTGTGGGACCTCGCGATAAGCAAAGAGGACAGGACCAAGGTATCTGTCCCACTCGGAGGGTTTTTCGTCACACAGACGTTTAATCATCCGTTTGAGAGTTCCATTAAATTTCTCAACCAGCCCGTTACATATCGGGTGATACGGAGTCGTAGTTAATTGTTTCAAGGACAATAACCGACTTACCTCTTGCATTACCCCTGAGGTGAATTGGGAACCCTGATCTGATAATATTTCCCTTGGCACTCCTACTCTACAGAATATCTCTACCAAAGCTTCCGCAACACGTTCGGCTTCTATATTTGGTAAAGCTACCGCCTCGGGGTAGCGGGTGGCATAGTCCACTAAGGTTAAGATATACCGATTTCCTCGAGCCGATCTGGGGTAAATTGGTCCTACAAGATCAATGGCGACCCGGTCAAATGGGGTATCAATTAACGGCATAGTACCCAGCGGAACCCTGGGTGTCTGACCTTTAGGAGTGGTCTTTTGACATATATCGCACGACCTGCAGTATCCGTTACATCACCATGTACAAAAAACTGAGTCAACACTCGATCATATGTTTTCCTTATCCCCAAATGTCCACTCATGATAGAATCATGTGCAAGTGAAAGAACCATCTTGCGAAATTCCTTGGGAACTACCACCTGTTTACTAACCTTTCCTGATGCTTTCTCGTACGACCTATACAAAATTCCCTGCTCCTTCACAAATGTAACCAGATTTCCCCGCGGATCCATTTTACCACCACTTTCAACTTTGTCTCTAAATTTCTTCAAGGTCGGATCTTCATTTTGTTTTTGCTTCAAAACCACAGGATCTACATTATCAAAGGCCCCCTGGAAAGTAGGCAGTGGTCTGAAAGGCTTAGATTTTACAGCCTTTTGACCTCTTGTTTCGACTGCCTGTACAGAATCTACATGATCCTTGTCAGAACCTTGGTTGTTATCACGTTGGTGAACTGACATAAACTCAGTTTTCTCAGCTACACCATCCCAAAATGGATCTGGATCCATTGGGTCACGTGCTCCAGGAATATTTCCTATTATTATATCGTACACGGGAGCTTCCATACACATGGCTCTTACACTTCCAGAAAAGTATGGGGTGTTAACTTCAATTGTGGCAACCTTGACTCTTCTAGCCGAGCCATCAATTAATATACACTCCTGTGTATCACCAGTAAATTGGTCTTCCCGAACCAAACTACAACGGACTACGACCCCACTGCATCCACTGTCTCTAAGAACCGAAACCTCATTCCCAGACAGAAAACCTTTTGAAACCGGCATATTCCTTGCTAACCCGATTTGAATCTGGGAAGTACCCCGAGGCGGGTCTCTACAAGCGGCACTCACAATTGGAACCGAATGGCCACAAGCTAGCTTAATCATATGAGACTGACTATCTGCAATCTGCTCCACCAAACAAGCATTAGCTGTGTCCCGTTTATGCGAGTCAGGTTTCCTGTTTGCAAATGCAGGGGAACGGATCGGTTGACCGGACACTAAGTACTTAGCCATACACTGATTTTGTACATGACCTGTCCGCTGACATCGATAACATTTTTGGTCCGTGTGACCGACTCTATTCTGGCCCACCTTTCCCTGAGAGGTCTGCTGATTTCCCCTTTGGAAAGTTATGTTCGGATTTTTCCCCAGTCCCTTCTGACTAGTCCCATTCGACAAGCTATGTGAACCGTGGGCCTCGACATACTTGTCCGCCAATTTTGAGAGTTCGTCCGTCGAATAACATTCGTGCTCTTTCAGAAATGTAGCTAACTCTTTACTACACACTTCCGTAAATTGTTCTTTAATTAGTAGGCCACATAATGGCGCAAAATCGGGCTCAATTTGTGCCATCGTTATCCACCTATCCAAGTAATTACTCATTCGTGCAATTAACTGCCCTGCAGTTTCACCTGGTTCAGCCCTACAAGAACGAAATTTCCTCCTAAAACCATCTTCAGTGTTATCAAACCGCTTCAATAAAGCCCTCTTCAGTGTTTGATAATCTAATGCATCCGTTGCTGGGAGCCTTGAATATACTTCAAGCGCTTTACCCTTCAAGCAAACACTCAAATTTGTTGCCCAATTTTCTTCATCCCATTTTTGCCCTGACGCAAATCTTTCAAATCTCAATAAATATGAGTCTATATCGTCCGTACGCTCGTCAAATGGGGGAATTTTGGGAGTAGGGAGGCCTGTATATCTTGACCCGACATGCGCAGACGACGGCAATTCTTTTTTTCGCTCGACTAAATCTTTCTCTGCTGCTAATTCTCTCAGCCGAAGTTCTGACTCCGTTGTTTTCAAGCGAATTTGCATTTGAATATCTTCCTCTTTTAATTTGAGTTGGGTGCTTAATTCTTCCCTGACTAATTCTGCTTTAAGCTTTTCGGCCTCTCGCTCTGCAGCCCTTTCATTCCTAAATAGATCTTGCTGCTCCCTTACAAATGCTAATAAATCCGCCCCCGAGAGACCCATTTTCGTCCCCGCTGTAGTCAAACTGACAATATCCATTGTTAAACAAATTTCAGCTAGCCCTGTTTTAAATAACAATAGACACCGCAGTACATGTAACCTACGCGTGCCACCACAATCGTTTGTCCAAACTCCAACGCCAGACAAAATACTCACAGCCACGCTGAGAATCTATATCATCAAATAAACAGACCAATTTCCCGGCTTTTGGCCCCCATATGTCACAAAACGAGTTGCGTTTATCTGGTGATGCCTCAACATGGACTGTGGTCTGTCATGACGGACGTGAAGAGGGCGAACGAAAGTAGAAACACCAACACAAAATATGTAATAATTCTACAAACATTTACTACAGCTAAAACAGATGTCAAATTTTCGGTTCAATTGTACAGCAATGATACGACAAAACTAGATCAATTCACCCTGGTGCTCACAGCACTTCTCAATACACAGATGAGATCATTAATACAGTACTATACAATCACTAATACCCAGATGAAGTATTAAGTACTATACATTTACTAATACCCTGATGAGGTATTCAGTACTATACATTTACTAATACCCTGATGAGGTATTCAGTACTATACATTTACTAATACCCTGATGAGGTATTCAGTACTATACATTTACTAATACCCTGATGAGGTATTCAGTACTATACATTTACTAATACCCTGATGAGGTATTCAGTACTATACATTTACTAATACCCTGATGAGGTATTCAGTACTATACATTTACTAATAAATTCAGAACTATACATTTACTAAACAAATATGTGACGAAGTCTTACCCCATGCATTCTGTCTTGGGTGCTTTCACAATCCATATAGTTCCAAAGTTCGTACGGTAATCCAGATCACAAAACCGTTCAACGTCCCTGTGCGTTTTGCACTTTTCCCGCACATCAAATCAATTGTGCCACGCCCTTTCTTTTCCTGATGAAGGGAAGCGGCAAGTAGTTTTCAACTCTGCAGTCAGTGTTCTAATAGCCTCCAATTAACGTCCTCGATTGCACGCACTCAAGTGAATGAAAATCCACGGCTGTGTATCCAGGAATGTCAATACAATTCTTGTAACGAATATTGATACGGCCATCAAACTTTTTGTTACAGCAAATTGACGAAACTTTCTCACTGACCGTGACCACGTCTTGTCAGCTCCACGGTCTTCTGCAGTCTTCCTCCAGTATAGGACCTTCACTGTGGTACCTAAACTTCTGATATGGTCTCTAGCACAGTTTCAACTCTATCATTAACAGTCCAGAAACTTGTACCTGACATCCATCTCTACGCTTCAGGAGGGCCGCCTTGTTAAATCTCCCGGTGGATGAGAGGTGGAACCCGACTACAGAAGCAAGGCTCACTGCAATGCATTGCAATGGGGAACCCCATTATTTCAATTGTGTCCAAACAGGAAGTCAAAATTTCGTCGGGAACCACAGTAAACCCTATTGGAAATCACATGAGTCGTGGGTTCCCCATATGACAATTATTTGACGGGAGATTTCACGTTGCATTCCTAGACCTCCGTCTAATCGACGGAGGTAAAAAGACTGTAATAATACGCGCTTGCTCAATTGGGGAGTAATGGAGAAAGATCAGTTTCGGAAATACTCAGGGAAGTGTTTGGGGGTGATGTGGTACATATTGGGCCATATTATGGTTCTCGTTGGATAGAATAAGACTGGGGTGATACGCGCATGTGCACTCGGGGAGTAGTAGAGAAAGGGCAGTTTCTGAAGTGTGCATGTGAGCGTGGGAAGTAGTAGACAGAGGGCATTTTCGGTGTGGGTGGATGGCCCCTCGGTTCGTCGTATCCATGTATATTTTTCTGATTGCGTAACGTATCGTATTGTCTGGTAAGTCGGCGTCCACACTCAATGTAATAATAAGCAATGTTGACGGAAAGATGTTGACGGTACTCGACTCTCTGCTGGGGTTGCTTTCATGGGTGTAACGCGGTAACACCTGACTTAACGCCTCAACGTCCCAGAGAGAGAGAAACTCTGATTGGTTTGTAAGATCTCGTGGAAGCGCACCTGAGATACAACACATATCACGAATCGTTAGATTCTTGGTATGGGCTTTAGAATAGGTTGACATGAAGACTATACTGTGAAGTCATGTGGCTCTGTCAGTATGTCGTCACCTCTTCCAACTTCCCTTATATGTGTTGTAATTTTTACCTGTATATGGCGAAATTCTGCTGGTGGACGTTTCGTCCCCGAGGCCCGCCCCCTGCACAGACCTTTTGGTCTTTGATGTATGTTGGCATTTGTGGGAAGTTGATGCTGGATCGACATCGGGCCTTACAGACTAGTGTTGTAGTGATTTCAGCTACATAGATATCAGCCAGTATAGGAGACAGGCTTACCTGCCGGTTAAACCCCTGAGAGAAGTCGTCTGTCACGTCTTGTCAGTCCAAGGTGTGTCTCTTCTCTGGCTTCTTTACAAAGCCCGCGAGTTACTCTCATTGGCTAGAGGGCAATCAGCGCCCTCTACCAAGGGGAGATAACTCTATAATAAAGCACTTCCCTGCATCAATCTGACACTATTCGTTAATAGTCTATTATCTAAACTGACAAGACAGTGAGAAAACCTATTCTCACTACAGTGTTTTGTGTTCAATGCCGTCATTTTCATCTGGCGCCGATACAGCTCACCAATCCCCAATATACGAGTTGTCAGAGCATTTCTATCATAGCTCTCTAGATTTGTATCTAATACCGCTTATGCCGGTGCTAGGGGCCGTGTGGGCATATCATCCAAGTTGCCACATGAACAGGTACAATGAAAGCGCACCTGAGATACAACACATATGACGAATCGTTAGATTCTTGGTATGTGCTTTAGAATAGGTTAACAGGAAGACTATACTGTGAAGTCATGTGGCTCGGTCAGTATGTTGGCACCTCTTCCCACTTCCCTTATATGTGTTGTAATTTTTTTCTGTATATGACGAGATTCTGCTGGTAGACGATTTGTCCCCGAGGCCCGCCCCCTGTACAGACCTTTTGGTCTTTGATATATGTTGACATTTGTGGGAAGTTGATGCTGGGTCGACATCGGGCCTTACAGACTAGTTTTTTGTGTTAAATGCCGTCATTTTCATCTGACGACGATACAGCTCACCAATCCCCAGTGTACGAGTTGTCACAGCGAAACAGCTCACCAATTACCAATATACGAGTTGTCAGAGCATTTCCATCATAGCTCTCTAGATTTGTATGTAATACCACTTATGCCGGTGCTAGGGGCCGTGTGGTCATATCATCCAAGTTGCCACATGAACAGGTACAATAAAAGCGCACCTGAGATACAACACATATAACGAATCGTTAGATTCTTGGTAGGTTAACAGGAAGACTATACTGTGAAGACATGTGGCTCTGTCGGTATGTCGGCACCTCTTCCCACTTCCCTTATATGTGTTGTAATCCTATGGAGTAAGTCACTAAAACGCAACAATGCCGATGAACGCCCGTTTTAATGCAGTGACGCTCTAACGTTGAGGGATATGATCCCCATAGCAAAGACCCATACACACCTACACGTATATCCTATTGGCTTGACGCCTCAAAGATTATAAAACAACCCTAGCCGAAGGACGAGTAGGCCCCTACAGTCAACATCTTACCGTGAATATGGCTTATCTTTACCTTGAGAGCGGGAGCACGTTTTCTAGACACTACACTACGACTCTTCTCGAATGCGCGTATTACCCCAGTCTTATTTCACTCAACGGGCGTGTCAATACGACACCATGCACGCCAGATTTGGACCAAATATGGTCACCATCTGCCCCTAACAATCTCCTGTGCACCACTGAAACTGTGTCTTCGCTACTACTCTACGAGTGTGCATGCGTGTATTACCCCAGTTTTAGTCTATCCGACGAGAGTATAAGTACGGGATCATACACGACATGCTTGAACCTCGATTGACTCAGATCTTCCCAAACACTTCCTGCGCCTCCGAACATGCCCAGTCTTAGTTCCCCAAACGAGTGTCGATATGGAAATATACACGCCACATTTGGACCCGAACATGCCTTTTTCTACTATTCCCCAGTGTGCATGCGCGTCACACCGGACTTTGGCGCGGCCAGGGCAATCCCCACATGCCCGCTCCTAGATATAAGGCACAGTAGAACCCACTTGATCGCATACTGCTTAATTGAAAAGTCTGTCTAATCAATGGGTTGTGAAATGGCAAATCCAACATTTACCCCATACCTCGGTCTGGTCAATCTGATACATAAAATATTCCTGGATTTAGCTTATGCAATTAGGGTGAAGATAGGACACCATTATGGACAAGAGTCTAGGCCGTTACGAGAAGATACGGTGAAGATACCTGTGCGTTACGGAAGAGACACGGTACCATAACGGAGCAGGTATGACACCATTACGGAGAAGATATGACACCATTACGGAGAAGATACGAGAGCCGTTATGGAGGAGATACAATAGCGCTAGGGAGAAGATACATACGGACCGTTACGAGAAGATACGGGACGTTACGAGAAGATACGGGACCAGTATGCAGTAGAAACAACAACATTACGGAGAAAATACTGGGGAGTTAGGGAGGAAACACGTGCCACATCCACATCATTACAGTTATGTCACCATTGCTCACAAAATACGTGAGTCGTTACGACGAAGATGCTGGACAATTACGAAGAAGATACTGGGTCCTTACCAAGAAGGTACGATATGATTACGACAAAGCTACGGCACCGTCACGTGTAAGATAAGAACAAATTGCACTGTTACGGAGCAGGATTATAGAAGCGTTAATGTGTAAATGGCGATAACACTATTGTCCTGCATTCATTCATAATTGGCGTCATTTCATTTTGTTTTGTTTTTTGTGGAGATGGTAATACGTCATAACTTTACTATAGTCGACACTCTCAAGATCTTATAGTTATGGTGATATATATATGGGTACGGTGTATTAATATGGGTATATTTTGTAAATATGGGTATAGTGTATTAATATGGGTATAATGTGTTAATATGGGTACAGTGGGTTAACATGGGTATAGTGTGGTAATGTGGGTACAGTGTTTTAATATGGGTATAGTGTTAATATGGGTACAGTGTTTTAATATCGGTATAGTGTGTTAATATGGGTATAGTGTGTTAATATGGGCACAGTGTGTTAATATGAGTATAGTGTGTTAATATGGGTATAGTGTGTTAATATGGGTTAATATGGGCATAGTGTGTTAATATGAGCATAGTGTGTAAAAAAGCTCTTGAAATACCATTGAACAAATATATAAAGCTGCTTTGACAAACGTATTCTTTAGTGAACAGTTTACAGTGAAAGATCTAGTTGTACATGGACATGAAAATGCCATGCGTCCCCTCACGTGTTTAACATTTACACGAAAACTGACGTTATCAACCACAGTGGAAGTGGATCAATTGAGTGAAGCATGCACACAGTCGTATTTGAGGGAATGCTGGAGCATTGTTGAGAACATTTCTCGCCATTGTTTCATTTTCCTTACGAGGCATCTCATTGCGAAGTTGCTTCTCTGGTGTATTATCCCTATACCCGTATATAGGTAAATCTATATCTCGGTTCTATGGTGTGTTATCGCTATACCCGTATATAGACAAATCTATATCTCGGTTCTATGGTGTGTTATCGCTATACCCGTATATAGACCAATCTATATCTCGGTTCTATGGTGTGTTATCGCTATACCCGTATATAGACAAATCTATATCTCGGTTCTATGGTGTGTTATCGCTATACCCGTATATAGACAAATCTATATCTCGGTGAAGATAATTATGTTAACCATCTTTATTCAATGTGGAATAATATGTTTTAGAACCCCATGGCGGCTTGTTAAAGTAAGCACCCTGGATTACATATAATCACTTTAGAAGTGACAAAATATTGTTTTATTTTTTAAATTACATAACTTTGCATCCTTTACAGCATTTACCAAGCAATATTGAAAATTGACAAGATTTGCACTCACCTGGTTATAATTCAAACATACCATTTAACAGGTTTAAAGAAAAAAACAATCATAAAAAAACCGCCCCTGAAGCAGCCATAGGTGGTTTTCGCTCATGTCGTCCGTTGAACCATCGACCACGTTTTTAGATTGTACCTATAATAACTTTCTTGTTAATTAATTGGCTTAACATTATGAAATTTGGAAAATATGCTCCACAAATGCAGAACAAAATAGACCTATTTTTTTCGTCTGTATAGTTCGAGGAGTCTCGTTGTTCGAATTTATTGCAATGAACTGTTCCCGATATAACGGATATGTAACGTTTACCAGGGAAAAATCCCTTGTGTGTGTTGGATATAAAGAGCATTTTATTTCCCAATCCAAAACCAGCAAAATCATATCTTTCTTGATGTTTATATACTAAAATATCAGCCTTGAAAAAATTGCGATTGTCAAATGCATAAAAAATAGATTGATGATTGACCATAATGTGTTCTAGCCTATTGTAATTTTGACGCATCTATAGGGCGGATATTCTCTTGTAACAAAAATAAGACACTTCAAACCAAAATTATATTTCCATACAATAAATTACGAGGTTTGTTTATTGGAGACACCCAAAATTAGTTTTGGTTTGATGTGTCATATTTTTGTTACAAGAGAACAACCTCCCTAGAAATTCCTCAAGAATACCACAACAGGTCAAACAGTATACTTTGATCAATCATAAATTCATTTTTATACAATTGACTATCGCAATTTATTCTACCTAGGTCGATATGGCAGTACCGGTATGTAAACACAGGCATTTGATAAGGGTCAGTATAAGATGGATATCATCATTCGTGGTACATGTCTTTGAAAACTGGACATATAAAACGACGGTACCTTGACAGCTGAGGTCGCAGTTGTTGAGATCCAGGTATCGTTGTTTTACAAAGTTTATCTGGACCCCAACAACTAAGGCCGTGTTATATGGGTTATATATAACAGTATGACAACAGTGAATATATATCGTATAATTTGTTGCTAACCCGACACGAAGGTCAATTATGATTAACTAAGTAACCGTGGGCCATTACTGACCCTCATCAAATGCCTGTGTATGTAAACCTCAATAAAAATATGATTTTGCAGATTTTGGATTGGAAAAATATTAGCTTTATTACCGTCACTCACAAGGGAGTTTTTCTCATGTAAACCTCATATATCCAAATTTCGAAAAAAGATACACTCACACTTGGTTGACTGTATATGCTCTATCCAAAAGGCTGTTTCGAACCTGCCATGAAAGTTAATAAATTTGGCTATATTTTCTAAATATGTAGAATCTTCACTTACATTCAAAAGTATCTCGTGAAAGGCTATCCTTCGTCAGGCAACATCCCTTCTCGTCTTCCTCCTTGCGCTAAATACCACCTTGACTTCACCCAAGATGTATATTTATGTAGGAGAGTAACGGGGACCGGATGCGAAAGAGCCAGGTTTCGTATCAACAATTTCGACGTTTTCAACCATTGACAAAATGTCGAGGGTTCGATAGGAACGTCGCTCTCTCTTAGTGAACCGCATCTATTGGAAAAAAAGTTGAAAGTGCAAGAACGTGAGTGACCGAATCCGGCTTCTATAATAGAGAGAAGTTCTTGAATGTCAGAGTTGGGGAAATTTGAACTTCACAACTGTGCCCCATGAGCTTCGAATTGTGCATTCGTCGTCTCTGCCATGCACCGAAAGACAAAGGAAATTGTATCGGTTGTCGGAAGGTATAGTTTGGTTGATTTTTCGATTTAGTTTCCTCAACTTTTTTGCCTGAAAACTGGGGAATATGTGGTAGGGAGGGGCAGGGACGGAGCGGGCTGAGAAGAGGGGGAATTGCTCAACAAACATAAAAATACGCAAATTTCTAAGAACCCCTTTTTGAAGCCCTTGAAATTTACTCAGGATTAACCAAATACACTCATCGACTCTTATATGGTAAGGTATAGATCGGGTATATAACAAGAAATGTCCAGCTTTTCGAAGCATTCTAGAATGTACATTATGTTTCTCCTTAACCCGACTTTGTTATTTAATTCCTTAACTGATTTTCTCAAATTTGACACATATTGACATATATTTACACATATCGACACATTTTATCGTATTTTGTGCGTTGCAAGGCTGAATTTATTTCGCGATCCGATTAATATAAAATTTGTTCTATCAAAATTTCTTTTTTGCCTACATCAATCTTGGCCTTCAAATATGGCACATGGGAGATGACTCTAAACCAACGGCGGACAAACATTATTGTCGTACTAGAGCTGTCTCCCCTGAATGTTACATTATGTAGACAAACATAATGCTAGTTCCGTTAAAATATATCACAGTATTAACCCATAGAAACATTTCAGATCCTGTTTTACTTCTGGGATTTCGATGCGGGCGCAAATAAAGAGTAAGTTTCAATCTATTCACACTTTTGTGAGTTAGTTCTCAATTTTTTTCTCTGTTAACATTCGAGTAGCATTTCTGGACGCATTCATTCGATTTTTAAGCGGGAAATTGCACTGCAATTAATATAATACAACACTACAAAAGACTATCTGTATTTCTAATATTATGTTATAACGCAACCTGGCCTTAATTCACTGTGGTTTTTAGGATAACGGCTGTCTGTTGTGATTTGGATAGGTTTTATGAGAACAATTAGTATTATGGAACATACCCAGAGAGTTGAATCATTACTCGACAGAAGGATGAGACCGTTCGCTTTGAGATGGACCTCCGCCGCTTGAACGTCGAGGCGATATTTACAACAAAAACCTAATTGCGATGGTGGTGTTGGAGCGATATGCAAGAGGTGGGGAAAATAAAAAGCAAGCATATGACTCCATGGAAAGCTTCCCTCGGCACCTCACATTCAGTGCCGAGAGTACGGTGGATTCTCCGACGTAGCCTTAATATCTCAGCCGCGCTTTTTATAGCAATCATTGTGCGACTGAGATATCGGTACTGTATACTTTAGAAAATTTATTTGGCTATAGAATACTGGTCAGTGGTACGGTTATAGAATACTGGTCAGTGATACGGTTATAGAATACTGGTCAGTGGTACGGTTATATAATACTGGTCAGTGGTACGGTTATAGAATACTGGTCAGTGGTACGGTTATAGAATACTGGTCAGTGATACGGTTATAGAATACTGGTCAGTGGTACGGTTATATAATACTGGTCAGTGGTACGGTTATAGAATTCTGGTCAGTGATACGGTTATAGAATACTGGTCAGTGGTACGGTTATAGAATTCTGGTCAGTGGTACGGTTATATAATACTGGTCAGTGGTACGGTTATAGAATACTGGTCAGTGGTACGGTTATAGAATACTGGTCAGTGGTACGGTTATAGAATTCTGGTCAGTGGTACGGTTATAGAATACTGGTCGGTGGTACGGTTTTGACGATAGGACTATGTTTTACTTATACCCTCAAACACGGAACGAACTTCTACCTTCCCTTCCCTTTCTCTTCTACCATCGGGAGCCTTGGTAAACGGGTTGCCGAAAGTACAAATCCATCGATGACCTCAAGTACTCTGTCAGCCAATCAAGTTGTTCGCTTTGCTCACTTCAAAGCAGAGGTCACAGTGGTCAGGCGCTGGCGTCAGATTGTCAGTGTGCGTCGCTCGGCTGGGTCGACATCGGGCCTTACAGACTAGTCTTTTGTGTTAATTGCCGTCATTTACATCTGACGACGATACAGCTCACCAATCTCCAATGTACGAGTTGTCACAGCGAAACAGCTTACCAATTACCAGTATACGAGTTGTCAGAGCATTTCCATCATAGCTCTCTAGATTTGTATCTAATACCGCTTATGCCGGTGCTAGGGGCCGTGTGGTATGTGCTTTAGAATAGGTTTACCAGAAGATTATTCTGTGAAGTCATGTGACGCAGCCAGTATGTCGGCACCTCTTCCCACTTCCCTTATATGTGTTGTAATCTCAGTCAATCAGAAGTGTGTGCGTCACTAGACTGGCCGCCGTCGTCTGATACTTTTTCTATGTTGTTTTAATTTTTTTTTCTTCTTTTTCCGACTTTTTCTGGAAAATTGGGTTAAATCGCGTTTTACACTAAATTGCGTTTTTGGAATTCAAAAGGAAATGTTAGATACTATTTTGCGATTCGAGGAAATTGATGAAAGAAATCATTTAAAATAAAATCACAAGAAATATAGAGTGAAACGTAAAAAAGGAGATTATTGGGTGAACGCCCCTTACCGAGTTGCAGAAACCCAGGTGATGCGACGATCCTAATTACAAGCGTCTAGTCCGTCATCCATAATTCAGTCGTCGTCCATTAAAGAACATCCGCGTCCATAATCCAAATACCTATTCCATATTCCATATAACATTATTAGCACCAAATTCAAAAGGACAATCATAGTATACATAAACATATGCTAGTTTCCTGCAAGAGAGAAGCGGTCAACAGTTTTCAATGATGCCGACAAGACATCATGATGTTCCAAAAATATAAAATCCGTATCGCTGATCAGTATTCTTAATCCATAATAATCCAAGTCCAAGCTTGGTTGAAAACCTACAACACTTTACATCGAGTTACCCATCGCCATATTCCACGTAACCGGGTCATCGTCGGGGGTATGGAAAGCCAATGACAAGCCGACTTTGTTGGCACGTGCTTTTGCTAAACAAAACGGCGGCAACCAGTATATCTTGACCTGCATCCGCCTGTTACGGCAGGTCAGGTCTCATTTGAGAACGGTACGGCCTCGAGCCGCACAACCGAAAGCCTCTCAAATTGACCTTCAGATCTATCGCGTACACAGACTCCCACATCGGGTCGCAAATGGTAAGTTCCCTTCCCACACCACAGACGTCTACTCACCGGAACACCCGCCACCAGCGGATCACCCTGAGCGTCTCGTGGGCCCGTTCCAGCTTTACGAGAACGAGTTACCACTCCTCCAACCTTGTGTTCCCCGGTGGCAACATTCCTTCACCTGCCTCATTTCAAGTTCGACGGAGTACGACGCATTTCGCCCAGAAGCTCATTCGACAGCATGATTAATTCACCCATGGTCGGTGCCTGGTGTTGTTACGGAGAACCACAGGCGGCCTGTATGCAACAATGCCCAACGTTATCTTTGTGGAAGAGTTGCCCACTCGGCTCTTTACCAAAGACAGACATCATCGACGGCTCAGGTCATCTACATCGTGCAAATTTGTCTGAACACCGGTTTGAATGCACACTACCTGGTGGTGTTTAAAACCCCAGAGACATCCTAACTGACTTAGTACATGTGAGATCATTGTAAACCGGCAGCACCTAGTTTATTTAGGAAGCCTTTGAAGATGCGATGATCCCACAGCTCGTGTACAGGCTCATCGAACTGCAACCTGTAACCATTTCGGTCATCTATACGCGTAAGACTGACCCTGGGATCGTGTGTATCCATTTCAGACTACTTTCGGCAATTGCAAGAGGGAATTTCCAGAAATCAATACCACGTGACTTCGTCAGCCAATCCGCTAAAGTCTACCGACGTAACCCCAACGTAACCCGCCATTTTCGAGTCATGTGATGATCTACTTCTTCAAAATTACAGATCTACCACACCTCTTGGATGATACGAAAGTTATTCATACCTATATATTTTATAAGCCCAGGCAATATCTGTTTCCGAGGTATGTATGAAAACCTGTGATTTATCAGAGTTTTCGAGTCTGTTCGCCGCCGGATGAAGGCCGAACAGAATCCGGTAAAACACCGGATATCGCTCCGCGATAATGGAGACGCACGATTCGCAAGCCATCTTATGGATGGCGAAGTGTACGCAAATGATCGAACTGAAGCAATTCGCCCCGACCATCTCCGACTGCGGATCCGGATCTTTCCGGGGAGACCCGATACGTGTACATGCCGAAAGGATAAACTGTGAAGGGTCAAGCCTCAACGGGTGACTCGGTGTAGAGATACAACAGCGTTATGTAAACACACCGAAAGCGGCTCCACAGCTTGGGTATGATGCGACGGACGGGATTATAAATTGGATGATACGCCATCCTTGTTGTTGGTTTTCTTTCTCTGTGTCTTTCGCTGCTCTACAGATGGAATGGTATCATGCGCACTCAGTGAGAAGCCCCCGCAGCACGGATATAAGGAAACTACTCTCAAGCGGCCCCACAAAGGGAAACATGCAGAATGCATACAAAGCGAGGTTCTGACCATCGTGCCTGCACGAGTAATGAAGCACGCTCCGAGTGCTGAAGACAGCCCCGTTTGACTTGGGCGGATCATTATGCGTGGGACGGACGTTGCCCCCGTGTGTAATCTATGTGAGATTGAATTCTTGAGCTCAGAAGGCTCAATTGAGGCGTTCACAGTCAGGCGCACCAGCGGTACATCACGCTGATTGGGCAATACAAGACACCCCAAACTGGACTAACCCCATCGTCAGTCGCACATCCACCACAACTTGCCCCACAATCACCGTTGCAATGTAAACGCAACAACCAAACTTGGTGGGAAAAGATGCCGTCAAACTGACACGAAGTCATATGACCCCACCGGCCAATATTCTGACTGCATACCGAAAACATAACAAGAATAAAAAATATCTCTGTTATAACTTGTATCTCAGCCACTCTTTTATTGTGGATGTTCATGTGGACATCCCGTATGACATGACCACACTGCCTCTAGCAAGAACTTGAGCGGTATTATATTCAAATATCCGAGAACAATGACGTTATATCCCTATCAAGTCATCTGATGGAAAGTGATGAACCATGTGACCGTGTTAAACGCAGTCACAAACTACAATCACAATGATTCGTATAGAGGGCAAATCTTGGGGACCGAACGTCCACCAGCAGAATCTCATCATCTACAGACAACAATTAAACGCATCATATAAGGATAGTAGAAAAAGATGAATGCGTACTGACAAGAAGCCTTCACACAGCTATGTGAAGTCATCACCATCAGCCCCGCAGTGGGTAGCAGGCGAAGTCATGAAGATTCTGCAAGCCTCGTTGTGGAGAAGGGGTGGCTTGATGCTGGTTGAACCTCCAAAACACGTCCTGGAACGACCGAGGCAAACTCCTGGTCCAGTAGCAAGTGGTCCCCGCCACTCACATGTTGGATTTGGTGAATGATAACGTAGGTCACATGCTCCGGGTATTTGCTCAAGGATTGAAAGATGCCCCACAAGAAATGGTGAGAAATCCTCAGCATGGGGACTGGATGCAGCAACATGTACCGATGATACCGCCTCAAACACGACGTCGATCACGAACGGCGACCACTGGCTCTGGAGGCTTGGGACGCCTATGAATACGTTGGCCTGACGAGGAAATCCTCAGTCGTCATGAATTATCTCACACGGCCTAGTAATAGCTCAATCGAGCAGTTCCCGGACAAAATTTTAGAGCATTATGTCATGCACTGTACCTGGACGATGGGGATGTGATCTGATGGATATCCACTATTACTGTATATGTAATACAACGTTCAACAGGACGCGGCGTGCTACGATATCCTGTAAGAGAGCAAGACATACCTTTACACTCCCTTTACCACGCCCACCGCGAAATGACGACCTTGCACGATATATTTGCGAATCGGACGAGAGCCCGTAACAAGGCCAACGTGACGAAACTCCCTCGTTCATCAGTGAGCTGACGAACACAATAAAATGACGCAAAACAAACACAATCAAATGTTCCAGATGAGTAGAGTGAGCTTCAGTGTTATCTCTACTTTGGAGTTGATGGTATTATAGATTCGGACCTACACTTCCCGCCTGCTACGCGTCTACCCGGTGAAAGGCCAATACGGACATCAGGTCGGGCAATGCTTCAGACACTAACTCTATTTAGCAGTCCGACATACCAACATCCGCATGATTAAAATCGAGATAAATGATGACATCTGACTAC
Source organism: Hanleya hanleyi (assembly GCA_036873755.1). NCBI lineage: Eukaryota > Metazoa > Mollusca > Polyplacophora > Lepidopleurida > Hanleyidae > Hanleya > Hanleya hanleyi. The sequence goes on from JAVTVY010012877.1 coordinate 40,076, forward strand.
CGATTGGGTTTGTACGGAGCCGTAAAAGGGACATGCTCCGATCCGCACTTATTAAGTGCGACCCTCAGTTAATAACTGCGATCCGCACTTACTAACTGAGGGTCGCAGTTAGTATAAGTGCGGGTCGCTGTTAATAAGTGCGGGTCGCAGTTAATAACTGGGGGTCGCAATTAATAAGTGCGGGTCGCAGTTAATAACTGGGGGTCGCAGTTAATAAGTGCGGATCGGAGCATGTCCCTTTGACGGCTCCAGAGCCGTAAAAGGGACATCGGAGGTATACTCCCAGTTAATAACTACGACTCGCGCTTATTAACTGCGACCCGCACTTACTAACTGCGACCCTCAGTTAGTAAGTGCGGGTCGCAGTTAATAACTGAGGGTCGCAGTTAATAAGTGCGGGTCGTAGTTATTAACTGGATGTATACCTCCGATGTCCCTTTTACGGCTCCGTAGGTTTGAACGTGGAACAGTCGTGCTGGCAGATCTGAGTGCAGAACTTTACATGATGAAAGGGGGTACATTTATCAGCGCGATGCACACAGTAATGTGGACTATTACACCAAACAAACCGGAGGGAGCCTGCTAGTCTTTAGCGGCACACGCCCTCAACTGGGCTTGAAAGTTTCGTCAAATATCAGCGTCTAGTCCGTTATTCAATATTTAGTCGTCGTCCATTAAATAATTCTCGCGCCCATAATTCAAAGACCTAATTCATATTTGCATTACCACCAAATTAAATAAACAATCATAAAATACATGTAAGAGAAGAAAATCCTTCTACTTGTGACGCGCGTGGTCGCAGTCTCCGGGAAACAAGCCGCCCGAAGTGGTGTGCAAAGCCTGGGTGATGCTTTCATGGGTGTTCCCGTATGGGAGGTATTCAAATTGGAGCGATATGCAAACGCTGAGTCAAGAAGCGGGGGGGCGGGGGGTGTCCTTTTCGTCCAAACGGAACGAGCCGTGATTAAGACCTGCGCCACCAAGGCCTCGCACCAATCGATTTCCGACCAAGCGACGACGCACATCAAAGTCCCGGGGCATCTTTGGGTACCACGTCCTCCATCTATCGAGAGAGATGCTACTTCACCAACAGTGAAAATAGTTTATGGATCGTACCAACGAGCCAGAACAGCGCCGAGGTGGGTCAATGAGTGAAACATCTCCCTCGCTCCAGCATCACGAAGTCGGGGCCCATCGAGTTAGTCATAACTAATTCGGATAGAGTGTACGTGGAATTGATCAATACCTACGTATACGGGAAAGCCAAAGTCGTCAATGGGGACGACACCAATCTTCACGATGATCCCTGTTCCAGCACGTGCATGTGGTTCTCGGTAACAAACTGGTAAATGTCTTGACCAGCGTCGAAACGTTGCTGTCGTACGGTAGCGTAACCAAAACGTTTCACTTAACGGCACGCTTGTTCTATCGGGACACCCCCAGGACACACGCAGAATGATGTCAATTCCGGATCAGGGTTTTATAACTAGCAATCGATCGATGGATCGCATGGGACGCTTGCACGTGACCTGTTGCAAGACCGCTACCTCTTGAACGGATCGAGTGTCCATCAAATTGCGACTGAAGCATCCGACACCAGTCTTTGTGTCACTGTTCACCGGCGCATCACCCAACTAAAAGATCGTTATCCACGAGACAGCCTTGTACTCTCGCAAAGTGAAATCGAATCTAGTCGTCCCGGCTCAGAAGCTGGTTGACAACCAAGAAAATTTATTCATGTGGGATCTTCTGACCATAACTTGCCTGGAGAACACCAGTTGCAACGCACAGTATGCCGATATCCTCTTCTGCCGCATGCATTTCATGATCAACTTTGCAACCCTGTATGTGAACTGGCAGCACGCCCAAGCACGTCTCCTCCACCGCACTTTAGACGGGCTTAATTCATTGTTCTCACATTGTTGTTCGCTAAATACAAAACAATGAGATCTCAATGTAGTAAATACAACAGATCGCGGTACAAAATTGCGTCAGGAGTGGATCCCGCATGCGCAGATCAGCACTTACGACTGGTGCCTTACACTACTCGGTCATCCTGTCCCAGTTGCTCATCATGATCAAACATGGACCTATGTTGTACATGAATAGTTGCACATGTCCAGCTAATCATATCGTAGTTAGTTATATCGTCGCTATACGGTCGAAATACTTCTGAACGCGACGTTAAAACCTCACTCACTCATTCCATGTCGAGCAGCCAATTCAGATTGACGAAAAAACAGGGACATTGACCTTCAGTTTTTGTCAAATTTTCTTGCCGTAAATGAGCCATTTCACGCTCATCAAAGGGGCATAACTGGATCCATTGGAAAGTTACTCACTAACCACGGCAGGTCTGCAGGCAAACCCATCATCGATTCGCAAATGTCTGTTTAGAAGACTGGCAATGCCCTTCAGGATGCTACTATAGATATCAGGACTCTCAGGTCATAAACGGTCTGTCTTCCTTATTATGAAGTTTCTAAGAAACTGTGGTGCGCGCCCTAACGTACACAAGGACCACGTGCCAATAGTTGCCACTATGAGGTAGTGTATAAGGGTGTTCTTTTCACCCATACCAGCGCGCACCCGACCGTCTCCGCGACATGACATCAACGGGCAACGTCAGACCTAGACGGTCCATGGTCCAGTTTTCGACGTATGCTCTAATTGGGCATAATAGAAAACCAAGCACGTGAGGACATTCTCCATGGTGCAGCACTAAAGCATGGCACGTATGATGCCAAGAATCCTCGTCAATTCGGAGCAAGTAACTATACTAAGCACACATACAAGAATAACCCAAGAACAATCTCGATCCCTACCTCTCCCGATGACACATCTCAATGCCCTTTGGTGGATTGAGGATGTCTGGTTCCATGTTGCTTCAAAGATTTCTTCTTTGAACCTAAAGGAACACAACTTGGCTGGGTGGGGCTTAGTTGGTTCGTCGCGATATGACTGAAATAATGTTGAAAGCGACGTTAAATCCTATTCACTGACTCACTATTCTCTACTGTGCACTCTCCGAGTGCTTTATAGTGAGGTGGCTTAGGGCCATATTTTGGGGAGATCGTGACATGCTGGACCAAAGCACCAAACTTAGCACATTCATCACTTGAGGCATATAGAACAATATCAGAAGGGGTGCCCTTTGCTCTGGGCTCTGTGATGCCCTCTGGCCCCCAAAAGGGCATCTGAGGGGCAATATTGTTATTTAAAGAATAGTTAGCCTAGAAACAGCTTCGTTATTTTCATTATCCGTCCGGCTGGGAAGCTGAAACTTGCCACACTGTATCACTGGTTCATGCGCTACCGGAAAATGTCACAAAATGCAAGATGGCGGCCATGATGACATCACAGTGACATCATATTCCCAAAATAAGTCATTTTGCGGACGATTTTTCTGGCAGTTTTTCCCCATTTTTTATTTGTGGAATTTTCTTCGCTGAAACTGCCTGATAAATTAGTAAATAATCATCTTATTTGAGATAAAATACTTTTGAGCACTTTTACGAAGAACAACACATTAATTTTGAAGGAATATGATGAAAACAGAATCTTATCCATTATGAATTTACTCATGAAGCTATGCTCCGAGTTTTATGCAATAGGCTCAAAAATAACACCAGTATCATAAGCTATAACTGCTCTAAGGAAGAGCCGGGTTGCTGAAACCACCTATTCCAATTTAGGTTTTTTTTTTACATAATCGCCTGTGTAAAAGGAAACAATCACCCCTTATCCATGTTAAAAATGACATTTCAGCTTTTCATCTCGTAAAATGGAAAAAAAAGATGGAAATGTCCAAGACTGGACAGTTTTCTAGGGTATTCTAGCATTTACCAGGTTCACCCCATGTTGAGGCGTTTACTTCATCAGACGTCCTCGATACTCATCCATTAACATCCGATGAGTTATTTGTTTGAGTTGATCTGTCATCACAGCTCACGAGCTAGCGTATCTTCAGGCGTATCATAATTCCGCTTAAGGCGTTGCTAGGGGCTGTGGGGATACTTCATAGTATCCATATTAACATCTGCAATAAAAGCACGGCTGAGATACTAAGGTTACGACCGAGAATCCACCGTATTCTCGGATCTGCAGGTGAGGTGCCAAGGGAAGCTTTCCTGTTAAAGTCATATGGTTGCTTTTTAGTCGCCAGACGTCAATTTTCCCCACTTCTTGCATATCTAGTCCAGCGGCATAGCTGAACAATTGTTCATTTTGTGATACCAGCATGAAATTTGGTACAGTGGAAGAGAAACATCATGTGATCATTTTCTGATATTGTGCCAAGCTGAGAATTCACTGGCTGTGTCGTTAACCCTCTTCGAATATTATAGGGTGGAGTAAAAATAGTTATAAAATAAAAGGGGATGGGGGTACGAGATTGCCTATATCTTCAAAACCAATGAAGTTATCAGTCTAATTTTTATTGTATATTGGCGCACAATAACAGTCCTAGTAGATAATGCAAAAAATGCGTTCATTGATACAATATGACATCATTAAGGTTAAGGGACCGTTCCATAATAACCAATGAAAATGTATTAAAAACGTGATAAGGCGCAATTTCTGCTCACAGATTTGCTAAATTTCTGTCAACAGTAATTCTTGTGCTGTCATTTTATGAGAAAATAACCACTTATGTGAAAATATTAAAATCAGATGGAAAATACGATGGAATAATACTTCAGCAAACATGCAAAAATATCTCATTTTGTCGATTTGACAATTTTGAAATCGCGCGATGGCTGCACAAGATTATTGAACTGAACCGTTCCATAATTGTTCCCAGTGTGCGTTAAACAAAACAAAGGCAAATTTCCAAGCTTAGCTAATGAAAATTTAATGAATAATGACCACGTGACTTGCTCAAGGGGTGGCCCTTGAATTACTGGCAAATTTGAAAGTTAGTTTTTTTTCAGAAGTGCTGCATTTGTTTCATTTCAGTTTATTTTCTTTTGTAGAGAGGGTAAGTAAATCGAAACAAGGCAGGATTAAACCAGGATTTTATGGCAACATAGAGAAATCCCACCAGTGGGATTGGTCGCAATATATATACTAAGAATCATAACGTCCAGAGCGTGCAACTCAGACACTCTCGCCGCTGACGCTAATGCCAATAAAAACACAGTTTTATACGGCAAAAAACTTCGAATCGACGGTAGCTATGGGTTCAAGCGGAGGTTCAGAAAATCTCGGCATAACTAACGCCAAATCTCATTGTGGAAGTTTATGAACATCGGCTTGTCTATCAATCCTAAACGACTTAACCAGAGACGTTAGATTAGGATCAGAAGCTGGATTAATCCTAGACAAAGCTGCTCTGTAACCATCCACAGTTGATGGGGCCAGGCCCTATTCATTGAACAGAAATAACAGGAAGTCTGCTATCTGTTGACCAGAGGCATGACTGGCATCAATGTTCCTTCCAAAACATCACTCCTGGAAGATCTGCCACTTTCCTTGCTAACATGCGGAAGTGGAGCTTCGAGTGGAAGTGACCATTCTCTACCTAGCTTCCCGAGAAAATCTCGCCTCAGAGTTGATTCCTGAGCACTTGCACACGTGCAGATGGAAGATCTGAGGTTAATGGTGGAAAACGACTAGCTTCGGTTGACGAAGTAGTTTTCCCCCCATAATGGAAGACCTCTCAGAACGTCGACCACTATGTCTAGGAGGTCGGGAAACCACGTGCGAGCTGGCCACCAGGGGACTACTAGATACACTATGCAGTGGTGCTGTCGTATCTTTTGTAGTACTAGAGGCACGATTGCCGGAGGCGGAAACGCATAGGCTATTAGCCCCGTCCAATCCTGCGACAGCGCATCTACTCCCACTGCTTGTGGGTCCAGTACTGGACATGCTGGAGTACAGAGGAAGTAGATGGTTGAAGCGAGTGGCAAACAGATCTATCTGGAAACGGCGAGCGCCGACCATAAATCTCAGGTACTTCCGGTACTTCAGATGGATCGGGATATGCAGATAAGCATCCCGTAGATCCAGAGATGTTAGCCATTCCCCTTGGACCAGAGCGGTCTTGATAGACCGGAAGGATTCCATGGGTTTAGATAGGAAATCCTTGTTCAGCGTGCGCAGATTGATAATCATGTGCATTTCCGGTGTATCCTTTTTTGGTACAAGGAACACCGGAGAATAGAGCCCGGGGGACTGGTCGGTGACCGGAAGTTCTATTATAGCTTGCTTCTGGGGGAGCTTGTCCACAGATGCATGTATTTCCAGAAGATACGCCGTACGTACTGGAATAGGAGACGGCGTTGAAGCAGCCGAAACCTTTGAACTTCCTGTATAAGACGATTAGGTTTTGGTGGGACCGGAAGTTGTGGCAAATCGAAATCCTGCCATGACAAAAGAATTGACACGGCCCGAAATGTCGCTCATCCCGCTGCTTCTTACCAGCGTTTCCCATCTTCAGTCCGAAATAATCTTGTCTTACTGCTGTGGCTTATTTCCAGACGACTGTTACTTTCCCTTCGGGTTCGAATCGGAAGTAGTCGGTCTGGAAGGTTTGACTGGGGAACCGGAAACGTCGGTAGACGCCCGTTAGTGGCCCCCGGACCACCCGCTCTAGGAGTAGAAACAGGCTTACCCTACTCTACTGATTCCCTGCCATTAAACATTAAACGACAGCGATTATGCAGGCGATTGCTCTTCAAAGATCGGAGGACCAAATATGGAGAGTAGTTCACCACCAATGATAGGTAAGACTACCGTCTTACGGGAACTAGCACCGCCGCATTGAATCGCTCCAATTTCAATCTTTCAACTTTTAAGTTCGAGAGAAGAATAGCTGAATTAACAAGTGTTACACGAGCCGGGGACTTGCGTTTAGTTCTACACCTCTCTGTTTGTATATTTGTGACCGCCGAAAAAAGCCAAAATTTTGTGACGAAATGGTACGAACCTTCATCTGAAGGGTGTTGGAGTCAGTGAGAGTGAAACTGAAAAGACCAATCCCAAAAAGGGCATCTTATGCCTGTTGGAGGCCGGAATTTTTTATTGGAAGGCCATCAAATTACGTCAGGATAGCTAACAGATCTGTATGGCCAGAAAAGGGACTCTAAAACCAAGAAGGAATCAAAAGAACATTTAACGCCCAAGAACATGCAACATACAAGTAAGGGTGAGTGAGTGAATAGAATTTAGCGTGACTTTCAACAATATTTCAGCTATATCGCGACGAACCAACTAAGCACCACCCAGCCAAGTTGCGTTCCTGTTACTTCAAAGAAGAAATCTTTGAAGCAGCATGGAACCAGACACCCTCCATCCACCCTATAAAACACTGAGGACAGCACACAAGACACAGACAGGACGCTTCCTAGCCTCAAAGATAAAGAAAATCATGAAGCTATTTGGAAGCCAACTATTTTTTCAATGATAATATTTTCTCTTAGATACCCTTTTTGGTGGCCAGAGGGCGTCACACGGCCCAGAGCAATGGGCATTCCTTCTGATATTGTTCTGTATGCCTCAAGTGATGGATGTGCCAAGTTTGGTGCTTTGGTCCAGCGTGTCGCGATCTTTTTGCTAAGCCACCTCACTATTACCAAGAACGTGACATCCAATATATATGATTGATTACGTAAGAAAAATCCAGTTATACGTATATATATATGATACCCGATATCTGTAGTATATTATTGAAAATAGGGGATAGATAGTAGCCCATATCATATCCGATTAATTTACTTGCGACATTGTGGCTCTGTCAGTATGTCGGCACCTCTTCCCACTTTCCTTATATATCTTGTAATTTTTACCTGTTTATGGCGAGATTCTGCTGGTGGACGTTTCGTCCCCGAGGCCCGCCCCCTGTGCAGACCTTTTGGTCTGATCGTAGATATATTAATGTCGGAAGCAATAAAGCATTCTTTAGCTCTACTACATACAAGAGATATCATTCATGGGATGTTTCTTTGTTTATAGAGTTGCTTGAATTTCTCATTAAAAATAAGTAGTAGTATAACAGCATTACAGACCGCATTTTGACGAGTGCGCAGGTGTTTCTGCGCAGATTTGTGGCGGAAGTGTGGCGGGGTTTCCCAGTGGGGGATTCCCCAGTGGGGGTTTCCCAATGACGATCACGTGATCAAGGCATGTCCTGACTTGTTCTGGGTTGTACAGTTCTGCCATGCGGAGGATGGGTACTAGTATTTCGCTGACGTCCTAGTAATAAACATAACCTATAGGTGTTGTACCATGTTAATAGGATCAGTCTAGCATCTGTACCACCCTAGGGTCGATCATTTATTGTCCCGTGTATCTCCGCAGAAAATCAACAAACAAAATGGCGGCTCCAGGATGGTGTGGGGACGCCCTTGCCACATCACGGCGTCGATCCTAACCACAGCGCCATCTGCACACACTGACGCAAGGGAGACAACTCGTGTGGACCAACCGTGTGGAAATAGCCGTGTTGGAGCTAGGGGAGCCACTAATGGACCAATGGGGTCGAGTGAGGTATCAAAGTGAAGCTTAGGTGAAGGGACATCTAATGGGCTGGATGTGGGATTGAAATATCGGCATTGTGCGCATGCGCGGTGGCCCAAGGGTATGGAAATAGCCGTTTTGGAGCTAGGGGAGCCCCTAATGGTCGAATGGGATCGAGTGAGGTATCAAAGTGAAGCCTAGGTGAAGAGGCATTCAGGCAATGGGGTGGGTGCATGTAAAATTTTTCCTGAATACCCCCCCCGGAAAACGGACTTTATCGAAAAATCCGGGAAAATGCCTATATGGGGTATGGGGTATATAGGTCGCCGGGCTTAACGGGGCTCGCCTGTCAATAGAGTTATCTCCCTAGTTCCAGGGTGGGTGTATGTAAAAATTTTCCTGAAAAAATACGGAATACGGACTTTATCCTAAATTACGGGAAAATGCCTATATGGGGTATGGGGGTATAGGACCATCCTGGGAAACCTACTTCTATACATTTGCGGTAGGGTTGTGGGGTCTCGTTTTACTCGTCTCGTCATTTAGAACATGATAAGAAGTGTCCCCGTGCGAATCGGTGAAATTTTTGAAAAAGTACGATATAGCCCCATATAGTTCCATACTGGGGTATAGGATCAATGTTTGTCCCCCTGGGAAACGTACTTCTATACATTTGCGGTAGGGTTGTTTGGATTTGTTTTCTTAGTCTCGTCATTTAGAACATGATAGGAAGTGTCCCGGCACGAAACGGTGAAATTTTTGAAAAAAGTCACTGAGGCCTGGGTAGCCCATAGGCCTATACTGCATGGCTATGGGTGTATAGGGCCATACGGGGTGGACATGTTGGAGTCTAGGTGAGTCCCTAATGGTCCAATGGGGTCGAGTGAGGTCTTATTTTGAAGCCCTCGTGAAGGAGCACTTGACTACACTAATGGTTCGTCCGTGTTCAATAGTCTGCGCATGCGCAGCCTGGCCCGTAGTATAGAAAACAGGCATTTTGGGTGCTATGTAGGGGTGTGTTTGCGATAGAGATGGGCTATTCACGGTTCGAATGGGTCGTGTGAGGTGTCAAAGTGAAGCTTGTGTGGGGTAGAGTCAGAATGGTGTGTTTTTGAATGAAAGTCGCGTCAATCTGCGCATGCGCAGTTGGTTGTAGTAGCGAAAGTGGCCATTTTCGGGCAGTACATGAAGGTATTTGGGGTCGAGATGGGCTATTCACGGTTCGAGTGCGTCCTGGAAGGTGTCATCTTGTAGTTCTCGGGGTGTACATTCCGATTTAAGGGATATCCCCGTCATCAGTGACGTCATCAGTGACGTCATCAGTACGAGTAGTAGCGAAAGGGGGCATTTTGGGTGCTATGTAGGGGTGTGTTTGGGGTAGAGATGGGCTATTCATGGTTCGAATGGGTCGTGTGAGGTGTCAAAGTGAAGCTTGTGTGGGGTAGAGTCAGAATGGTGTGTTTTTGAATGCAAGTCGCGTTAATCTGCGCATGCGCAGTTGGTTGTAGTAAGTAAATTGGCCATTTTGGGGCAGTACATGAAGGTATTTGGGGTCGAGATGGGCTATTCACGGTTCGAATGCGTCGTGTGAGGTGTCAACTTGTAGCTCTCGGGGTGTAGACCCCGATTTGAGGGCTGTTCACGTCACCTGTGACGTCATCGGTGACGTCATCAGTACGAGTAGTAAGTAAAGTGGGTATTTTGGGGCAGTGAAAGGAAGGTATTTGGTGTAGAGATGCTCCATCCTTGGTCCGAATACGTCGTGTAAGGTGTCATGTTGTAGCTCTCGGGGTGTACATCTCCATTTTAGGGATGTTCGCTTCATCTGTGACGTCATCGGTGACGTCATCGGTACGAGTAGTAGCGAAAGTGCACATTTTGGGGCAGTGCAGGTAGGTGCTTGGGATAGAGAGGGACCATCCTTGGTCCGAATGCGTCGTGTGAGGTGTCATGTTGTAGCTCTCGGGGTGTACATCTTCATTTTAGGGATGTCCGCGTCATCTGTGACGTCATCAGTGACGTCATCAGTACGAGTAGTAGCGAAAGTGGGCATTTTGGGGCAGTGAAGGAAGGTATTTGGGGTAGAGAGGGACCATCCTTGGTCCGAATGGATCGTGTGAGGTGCCATTTTGTAGCGCTTAGGGAGTAGATTCCGATTTAAGGGATGTTCGCATCATCTGTGACGTCATTAGTGAAGTCATCGGTACGAGTAGTAGCGAAAGTGGGCATTTTGGGGCAGTGAAAGATGGATTAGTAGTATGAAAGCGCATGTCGAGCCCCATTGACCTTGCGGCGCAATGCGCAATGAGAATGCATGTGTGTGTGTGTGTGTGTGTGTGTGTGTGTGTGTGTGTGTGTGTGTTTTGGTGTGTGTGCGTGTGCGTTTGTGTGTGTATGTGTGTGCGTGTGTGCGTTTGCGAAAGGTGTCAAGTGGGGACAGTTGCATGGATACACACCTTCCAACCGGGGACACCTCGGCAACCGGGGACGTCCCCGGTTGACCAAAGGTCCAAAATCGCTTTCTCTGTTCATTTTATAGCACTCTCTAGTGAAAAAAGGTAAAAAAAAGCTTATCTTTCCAATAGTCCCCGATTTCACTGTGTGAAAATAGATACGGAGGGTGTGTTCGTGTGTGGCGTGTCGATTGGACAAAATTGCGGCCATACCCTTGTGTCCCCGTTTGCGCATGAATTAGTTAGTCACGTGACAACGAACGAAGAGAGATAAAACGAGACTGAAGAAAGAACAATACACGATTCGACTGCGGGCAATATTGTACGGAACGTAAGTTGAATTTTCTGATTTACTTTGAAACACTTGTTTGATGGACATAAACCGAAAACGAAACAATAGGCGTACCGTACCTAGTCAGATATTTTGTTTGTTCCCATGTTCCTGCAAATCAGAAGAAAATGCCAGAAGACAACAACAACAACAATCTTCCTTGAGGAATAGTTTATTACTCAGTTGTTGATACTTCAACGTTGTCATTCGATAAAGTGATAGACGGAAAACAACGACAACTAGATATTGATGGTACAATATCACGGCCTTTCCATGACGTCCCCCACAGGTATTATTTCGCTGTATTGTGATGTGGCATATACTACAAATACGGAATGGAAACATTTTCCGGAAAGTTTAATTTGTCAAGATTGCGAGCGCCTTAGATCGAGTGTGAACTTTCATCGATATGTGCCGTTGTTCAAACAATTGCAAAAAAGTTAAACGGTTGAACGTCTATTGTATTCTATTTGAGTCCCGCTCTATCTGGGCACTGAATATATGTCGCTCAATACTGATTTCCTCGTGTACAACAACATACTTCAAACAGCATGCTAATTTGGGGCGGAAATTGTATGCCTGTCTACAACAATGCGAATGCATTCTTACTGTCAATTCCAAACACATATATATATTTCCTCAATCAAAATTGCTGACCTGTACCAGAAACTTCAGCCTAGTATCCACAAATCGCGTGAAATAACAACGAGATGCAGTTGCAGAGATGTCAGTTCACTTACGTATTTTGGCGCGCAATTTTAGTCGACTGGGTATTGTTTTTCAATTAGTAAACGAATCCCTACCTTCTTTGCACAGTCCATTCTTACTTCATCTGGGAACATTCCACGTAAACGGCGGCATCGAATATTCCCTCGTTTTAGGGTCTTTAATCCTAGACAACTAAATGCCATCCCTGCCGCGCTTGCTTAGAAAACAGCTAAGTTCCTACGCTCCCCGTGAAAGGAACACTCGCGCGTATTTCAAGACAGACGCGCGCACTTCCGGTGAGGCAAATTATTCACCTTGTTTGTTTACGAATACCAGTATCGCTAAGCCCCTGTCTACGCTGTAGTATGTCAAATTAACGGCTTTCTCGTAACTGTTCAAGTTTTCCCCAATTACTGTTCCCGGTACGGAGTCATTGTCAACGCAAGACGAAAACTGGCTGCGTCCAGCGACGTCCATGAAACGTGTTCAACGTTACATGTAGTAATAAAACATCAAAGTGTGATAGAATTGGTTATATGTTCACTTGACATGTCCCTATTTAGCCTACATATCATTTGCAATAATAAATTTATTGATGATATCCCCATTTGGTTGGTTTTAAACATTTGTCCCCACTTGGATAGTCTACACTTGACGGGAGTGCGTCCCCATTTTAGCAGCATCTTTCACGGCGAGTGTGAAATGTGTGCGTCCCCACTTTGACTAGCTTGAACACTTTCGGCAAATTTCAGAATTTGATGGATCCAAAGGTCCAGTGGGCGTCTCTATGATTGCCTTTATTGGAATCTGAGGTTCATTTATCTCTTGGTACCTTATTAACAAAGTCCCCATTTAGGGGGGTTGTGGCAGGCGTCCCCGGTTGACACCTTTCACATGTATGTGTGTGTGTGTGCGTGCATGTGTGTGTGTATGCGTCTGTGTGTGTGTATGCGTCTGTGTGTCTGTGCACGTGTGCTTGCGTGTACGTGTGTGTGTGTGTGTGTGTGTATGTGCGTGTGTGTCTGTGTGTCTGTGTGCATGTGTGCGTACGTGTGTGTGTACGCGCGTGTGCATGAGCCGAGTTCTAAGAGCCCCGGAGAGAGAACAACAGCAACAAGGATGACACATGAGAGAACAACAAGAAGTTTTTGTCATATAGTTTATTATCCCCAAATTTTACATCATACCCAGGCTGGGGGAGCCGCCCTGGGTATGTTTAGTATGTTCGCATTCGAAATATCAAACACCGTGTTTTATTATTCAACGCATCGTCACATCAGGCACAAGTGTTTACTGAGCTCAAGTCAACGATCAGCATGTAGACACAGAGAGTATGTACGGCATGTTGTGGTATTCATCAGTGCATGGGTGACGCATTCACCCGATGGGTTGATTGGTCGTCTTGGTCACGAAAAACGTAACATTGGTTGCCCTCTTTACCACCCATTGTGTGTTGGGGCGTTGACGATGTGCCCATCTCAAGGCATCTAATTGTTCCACTTGGGCCAGCATCATCTCTAGCGACGCCCGGTGAATGATGGTAAACGGCAGGTCAAACACAAGGTTGTTGGCACTGGGGTAACAATACCGTAACTGGTCCGTCCTTTTGTGACGTAAGATGTACCCGAAAGCGACATTCAATTGAAGGCCGTAGTTTGATCTTCGAAGATGGCTTCCACGTAGCTGCGTAGACGGGTGAGTTTGGTCAGTGGGAAATTGTAGATATCTTGAATAGGGCGATGACGGTGGAAACAGTACCGTGTCATAGACCAATGGCCCCGATCGTCGTCACTCACTGGATGGTTGTCCTGTAAGAGATCGCCAGGAACATTTATGGGCTCGACCAGAAAATGTTCGATGTTGTCAGGCGAATGACTCGAAACCGTAACGCTTGGGTCCGGCTTGATATCCAGGCTCTTCTGAACTGTGGGTATAGGCGGGCTCTCCGTCATCGCATCACCAGTGGCGTTCGTCTCCCCGGGCTCATCTTCACTGGGCCTGACCTTCCGCGGCTCCTCTATAGTAGAAGGTTGTCGCGCATACCGTGGTGATGGACTATGAATCAAACGTTGGTGCCGTCTTAACTGACTGGGTCGTTTGAAGAGTTGACCACATTCATTACATTGTTCCGTCGCACCCTCGTCGAGTGAGCGTTCATGGCGCAGTAAAGCATCTTCCCGATTAAATGACCGTGCGCAGGTTATACAAGTATATCGTGCCGTTGTGGATGGAGGCCTCGTGTCGTCGCAAATCTTCTGGGCGAATAAACTGCTTCTGGCAAGTTGTGCAAGTGAACATCTTGATGGTTGACAGAGTATCCGATGAAACGACCAGGCCGCTTCCCTTTTATAGTACGCTAGCTGGTGATCTATTTTTAGCACACTCAGTTCAACTACCTACCGGATGTAGGCTGTTTCTAATCGTCATCGGGCAGGCCAGGATACCGTTGAGGAAACATATTCTCAGATAATTGTTTATGCATTCTGAGTATCTTTCAGTGCATGGGTGAATACTTTCAGCCGATTGGGGTGGTGGGTCAGTTTAACCACGAAGAACGTAACATTGGTGACCCTCTCCACTATCCATTTGGTGTTGGGACGCTGTTCATAGGCCCATTCCAAGGGATCCACAGTGTCCAGTTGGGCCAGCATCGTCTCGAGCGACGTCCGATTGGTGATTGTGAAAGGATGGTCGTACACTGGGTTGATGGCACTGGAATAGAAATAGCACAATTCGCGCGTCATCTTATGGCATAAGATGTAGCCAAATGCTACATTTAATGTGAAGGACGTAGGTTGATCATTGAAGATGGCTTCCACGTAGCTGCGTAGACGGGCGAGGTCGGTCAGTCGGAAATTGTACAAGTCCAATATAGGGCGATGACGGTGGAAGCAGTGTCGAATCATGGGCCAATGGCGTCGATATATCTCACTCACTGGATGATCTTCGGATAAGAGATCGCTGGGAACATCCACCGCATCTTCCAGAAAATGTTCGTTGTTGTCAGCCGTATGACTGAAAACAGTAATGCTAGGAACCGGCTGGATATCTAGGCTCTTCTGAGCTGTGGGTATAGGCGGGCTCTCCGCGATCGCATCACCAGTGGCATTCTTCTCCCCGGGTTCATCTTGAGTGGATCTGTCCCTTCTGGGTGCCTCTTTAGTGGAAAGTTGTCCCTCATGCCATGGTGACGGACCATGAATCAAACGCTCATGCCGTTTTAACTGACTGGGTCGTCTGAAGAGTTGACCACATTCTTCGCATGGACGCTTGGGTGGCCCATGAATTGAACGTTCATGGCGCGCGCGGTGTAAAGGTTGCCACCGCGGTGGCAACCTTTGCGCGCCGGGGTCAAAGGTCAGTTCCGGTCACGTGAACGGAAGCGAAAGTGACCTCACACGCATCAGACGCATTCACATCCGGGTACATCCGGGTTCTTGTACATCCGAGCTCTTGTCAATGACGTCCGCGCCTACATCCGGGTTCTTGTCGCTGACGTCCAAGTTGAACTGATTGTGCTAAAAATAGATCACCAGCTAGCTTGCTATAAAAGGGAAGCGGCCTGGCCGTTTCATCAGACACTCTGTCAACCACCAAGATGTTCACTTGTACTACGTGCTCGAAACCATTCACTCGTCTGCACGACTTGCGCCGCCATGAGGCTACCAAGCACGACGGAACCGCCCGGTATAGCTGTACGATATGTACACTGTTGTTTCAGCGCCCGGATCATTTACAGCGCCATAAACGTTCAATTCATGGGCCACCCAAGCGTCCATGCGAAAAATGTGGTCGGCTTTTCAAACTGACCAGTCAGTTGCTGCGACACCAACGCACACGACACCCTGTTCCGCAGCCACGTTTGCTGGTAGAGAAGCCCATAGGCACCAGTATCGAGACAGAGGGAGCTCCCACCCATCGCATGAGGGCCGATGATGACGATGTCGCCCTAATTCAACAGTCAAATTCCGACGACAAGACTTTGGGCCAGATTTTGTACGACGTAGAGGGCAAAGTACACTTCGCGGACGAACCCATAAATGTTCCTAGCGATCTGTTACACGACGATCATCCAGTGAGTGACATCTATCGGCGTCATTGGCCCATGATCCGGCACTGCTTCCACCGTCATCGCCCTATTCAAGATATCTACAATTTCCGACTGACCGACCTCGCCCATCTACGCAGCTACGTGGAAGCCATCTTCAACGATCAAACTACGTCCTTCAAATTAAATCTGGCGTTTGGTTATGTGCTGCAGCATAAGTTGACAGACCAAGTCCGATACTTTTACCCGAGCAGTAACATCCGGGTATTTGACCAATCGTTTACCATCACGGATAGGGTGTCGCTAGAGACGATGCTGGAGAAACTGGACACCGTGGATGCCTTGGAATGAGCCCAACAACAACGTCCCAACACCAAGTGGACAGTGGAGAGTATGACCAATGTCACGTTTTTCGTTACCAAGCTGACCGACCACCCCATCGGCTGAATGCTTCACCCATGCCCGCTTTTTATAGTTTCGGAAAAAAATCCTAATTTTACATGCACCCACCCCATTGACTTAATAGGCAGGCTCCGATAAGCCAGGGGACCGATATTAGCCCTTTTGGCTAGAGGTGATAGGGGTTTTCCCCTATTTTAGGGGTGAAGTCCGTGTTCCGCTTCTTATATTTTCGGAAAAAAATCCTAATTTGACATGCACCCACCCCATTGACTTGATAGGCAGGCCCCGATAAGCCCGGGACCGATATTACATGTAGCCCTTTTGGCTAGAGGTGAAAGGAGTTTTCCCCTATTTTAGGGGTAAAGTCCATGTTCCGCTTTTTATATTTTCGGGGAAAATGCTAATTTTACATGCACCCACCCCATTGACTTGATAGGCAGGCCCCGATAAGCCCGGGGACCGATATTAGCCCTTTTGACTAGGGTTGATAGGGGTTTTCCCCTATTTTAGGGGTAATTCCGTGTTCCGCTTTTTATATTTTCGGGGGAAAATCCTAATTTTACATGCATCCACCCCATTGACTTGATAGGCAGGTCCCAATAAGCCCGGGACCGATATTAGCCCTTTTGGCTAGGGTTGATAGGTGTTTTCCCCTATTTTAGGGGTAAAGTCCGTGTTCCGCTTTTTATAGTTTCGGAAAAAAATCCTAATTTTACATGCACCCACCCCATTGACTTGATAGACAGGCCCCGATAAGCCCGGGGACCGATATTAGCCCTTTTGACTAGGGTTGATAGGGGTTTTCCCCCTATTTTAGGGGTAAAGTCCGTGTTCCACTTTTTATAGTTTCGGGAACAAATCCTAATTTTACATGCATCCACCCCATTGACTTGATAGGCAGGTCCCAATACGCCCGGGGAGCGATATTAGCCCTTTTGGCTAGAGGTGATAGGGGTTTTTCCCCTATTTTAGGGGTAAAGTCCGTGTTCCGCTTTTTATAGTTTCGGGAACAAATCCTAATTTTACATGCACCCACCCATGACTGGATGCCCCTTCACGAATGCTTCACTTTGATACCTCATTCGACCCCATCGGACCAAGCGTATTTGAAGTCTGGGGACTACTTTTTTCTCCGCGGAGGCAGACCGCATCGCCACCAGACCGCATAACCGCCGAGGAATACACACGCCCGATTCACCCAGACCGGAAGTGACGTCATACATGACGTCACACTTGCGCAGAACACCGCCGCAAAATCTCATACCTTGAGCTGGAGTTACCTCCCCCTAGATTGGTACTCTTCTGTGTAATTTTGAGGGTTCCCGATTTGCCATTTCTAGCCATTTAACACAGGCAAATAACCTGCGCCACTTTCGTGCGCCCGAAAAAGTTGCGCTGAAATGCGGGCTACCTACTACTAACGCTTCCCTCAGCTCCTCACATTGAGACC